>BQNB010029672.1:0-55551 GCA_026074375.1 Tanacetum coccineum
TCAACCCTTCCTTTACCTCGGGTCAAAAGAAATCGTTATAAAGAAAAAGGCGCGAATAGGTGAAATTACTATTCACATATCTTCCCCACTTTCACCCCGTGTTAAATTGAAAAGGGTAAATCCACCCCTTCACCCATCAACGTGACAAGTCAAAGATGCTTAGTACTAAGTGACATCTCAGCAAGAAAAATGTCATCTCTAAGCTATGATTGGTCAATCTGACAAGGGAATGCAACGTGTATGTCTAAGAAGCACAACCAAAATGGGAATTTTGCACTAAAAGCAATACAAAAGAAACACAAACCTCTCTGACACAAGGATTGTCACGCTCGCAATCCATGTGCTTCAATCTCATCCAACAACAACAATTAGTGATCAATGATTGGAAAGAAATAGAAGGCAGAGATCAAAGGGAGCGTGTGAAGACCCAGAACCTTCTCTCCATGGCTATAAATAAGAGCTCACCCTCACTCACATAAGAGTTAGTTTTTTTTTGTTTTTATCTAGTGTAGCTTAGTGTAATTTTTAGTGAAATTTTTAGTTAATGTAATTTTTAAGCTTATCATTTTTAATTCATGTAATCTTCTATTTCAAAGCATTGTAATTTAGGTTTATTAATGAAATTTGCAATTCACTTTTAATCTTGTGTTTAAATCTGTTTTTACTTAATGTGTAAAAAGTAAAATGGTTTGATAAATCTCAATAAGTTCTCAATAAGCTATGATTTAAACTCTTAAGCTAGCTATACTCACATTTAAGCTTTTAAAGCTTAAATGAGCTTATTATCATTCAAAATCTCCAATCAAATTCCTACAACTTTAATAAGGAAGGGAAGCCAGTAATGGATGGGCTTCCAAGACCACACCAGCTTATCCTAGGATAAGCTCTGGAGCTTGTTGATTAGCTCATAAGAGCATTTATAGCCTTGTTTGTGCAAAGGATTATGTAAGTTTTCATTTTCCTTTTCTAGCTTTAAATCTGCAAATTAGTTTAATACTGCTTATTCTCTGCTTATTGTTGTTTAGATTAGCTTATTTTGTAGGCTTAAAAGAGTTGTTTATAATGCTATTTGTGTCATTTGCTTATTATAATTTAGTTTTCATATATGTGTTCTAAAATAGTTGAAAAAAACCAAAAATAATAGCATAGATAGTTAGCTTATTGTTTCTGCTTATTCAGTAGTTAAAAATTGTTCATTAGGTCTTATTGTAGCTTAACAACATCTGGTATTTAGATTTTGAGCTTTATCTTTCAGAATTATAAGCAAAACAAAATGAGTTTTAACTTTCTAAAGGAGTGTTTGGGACAGGACAGTATTAACCAAAATTAATACTGTCAGGATCCCTTTGGTCCTTTAGTTTGATTTTGAACTTCAATTTTAAAACTTTATAGATTAGAATTTAGTAGCTTTGTTAAGTTAAACAATTTTTTTGTGTAAAGTTTGTATCTGAATATCATTAACTCAGATTTGTATGCATTTTAGGTTTAAGTTTGTTCTAGCTATTTTAATTGATAACTTTGCCTTTGTTTTGGTGTTTTATAAGTGCTAGAAGTAAGTCCTTAAGCCTGCATTTGAAATTTTGAGTTTTGTCTTTGAAAAACTTGTCAACTGCATCAGTAGGGTAATATAGACAAATAGCCTAGTTTAAGCTTAATTTTCAAATGGTAAAAGTAGTTATTATGTTTTGAAACTCATAGCACTAATAGTTTATAGGTTAGTTTAGATCTGTTTAAGCTTAGTTTGCATTAAAAAGCTTATTTGCTTATCTGTTTTTAAGTCTAAAAGTAGTACTTTGTCTTTTTATTCAATAACCAAAAGTATAGTAAAATGAATTATCAGCTTTTTCAACTAGCTTTTTCATTGATCTTTTAATTTTCAAAATTGTTTTCAAAAGCTGTTTTAAGTATCTTACAGGTCAAGGTTTAAGCTGGAATAAGCCAAAAGTCCATAAGAATCTATTTGCTTAGAGAAAAATAAGCTCAAAAGTGCCTTATGGGACTGTTTGGTTAACAGTTTGTACCAAAAAGCTCATTTGAGATTTTTAGCTTATTGTTTGAATTTTTAGCCTAAATCCTGCTTATACTTGCTTAATAGGGTAGTTTTAGGTTAGTAATAGCTTATTTGAGTTGGTTTTAGCTTATTAATATAATTGAGTTTTAAGAAAAAGTAAAAAAAAGGTTAAGTGTTGCTGTTTATTTTATAAGCTGATTTCCATTATATAAGGATTTTCAAAAAAAATTGTTGCTTTCACAAAAGTTCTTAGTTTTTAGCTGTTCTACAACTTTGATTTAAAAAGTTTTGCAAAATAAAAAAAAGGGGAACGAAGGAAGTCATGGGTGAGCAAGGCTCGAACCCATGACCTCAACCTCACTCTACCCTTTTATAAACCTCAACACCACACACACTCACCACTGCGCCGTTGGGACTTTTACGTCCTAAGGTGCACTCTTTTTACTTTTAATACCATTTTGAGTTTTTGTTATAAAAAGCACTTCGTGTGCTATTTAGCTTTTTCCCGGCTTATTAAGTTTAGCTTTTTAGGTTTTTATAATTTTCCTGCATTCTTTGTTACCTTAGCTACTTTTAGAAATTTTCTTAGATTTTTAATTCAACGTTTAGTATTTTTAATCATTTGTTTTTATTAAAAACTTTAAAAAATCATAAAAAATAGAAAAATAATCAAAAAAATAAAATTCTTATTTATAAAATTTTCTTTTATCATATTTTAGGCTTAGGATTTAAATTTACTTCTGTAGGGTTAAAAATTTAAAATTTCAATTTTTAAAGAACGGGATTTGATCCCCGTTCTTGTTTTCTTCGTTTTTTCCCTCCCGGTTTAGGATTTCCTTAGCTTTTTCTTATAATTAGGATTAAGAAAAGTTTAGAAAAATCATTTTAGGTTTAATTTTTGATAATCTGAGTTTTAATTGTCGCGTTTTCTTTATTTCTCATTAGCATCTTTATGCTTTCATCATCGTTACTTGCTTACTTGTTTTCGTCCATTTATTTACTTGTTATTTTTTATTTAGTAGGACTTAGAAAACCAAATCAAAAATCTTTAAAACCATTCAAAACGCGCGATCACGGACTTAACCGATTCGCAATTCGCACTTCGTCGAGGGAAAACGACTCAGGAGGTTTTTGAGACAACTTTGGTTAAAAGTTTGTTTCTTGAACCCGACGGAAAATACTTACTATACTATTATTGACCTATCCTTATATACTTATATATTATATTATATAGAGTGTGTTCGGAGTGGGATCAAGTAGACGCAAAGATTATATCATCAACATAGATTTGTACCAGGAGAATATCTTTCCCTTGTCTTCTGATAAACAATGTGGGATCCACGGTTCCTTTAGAGAATTCCTGAAAGAGTAGAAACTTCGACAATAGATCGTACCACACGCGAGGAGCTTGTTTCAACTCATAAAGAGCTTTCTTAAGTTTGTACACATGATTCGGATTGTCTTGATCCACAAAACCGTCCGGTTGGCTGACATAAACTTCTTTGTGCAGAATGCCATTCAAGAATGCCGTCTTAACATCCATTTGGTAGACGATCATATTCATGTGAGAAGCATATGCGAGGAAAATTCGAATAGCATAAAGTCTAGCCATTGGAGTAAAGGATTCCTCAAAATCAATTCCCTCTTCTTGACGGTAACCACAAGCAACCAAACGAGCCTTGTTCTTTAGAATTCCTCCTAATTCATCAAGTTTTACCTTGTAGATCCATTTTAAAGTAATAACCATCACTTTATCTGGACGAGGAACGAGTTCCCAGACTTTAAGACGTTCAAATTCATTAAGCTCCTCTTGCATTGCTTCAATCCCACATGCTTGAGTTAATGCGTCTATATAGTTCTTTGGTTCAACTGTTGTGAGAAAGGCATCGTAGTAACAAAATAAGGCTTGTTCATGAAGTTGGAGTCTTGTGGAAACAGGTCTTTTGAGTTCACCGATGATGTTGTCTAAAGGATGATCCTTGGTCCATTTGGTAATGTGTTCTGAGTTATGAGCAGCAGTGTGCACAACAGTAGGAATAACATCCAAAGAAGAAGATGCTTCATAATCATTTTCTGGAATTGGAATGCCAAAGAACGGATCGTTTTCATGTGTGCAACATCTAAGTCATGACTGTATTCTTCAACATCGTTAGGAATGATAGGAGATTGAGTTTTGGGTGTTGTTTGTGAGTTACTAGGTGATGGTGCATCTTGATTAACAGTTGTTGAGGAAGGTGAACGGTTGATGCAACGAGTTCTAAAGCTACTACTTCAGCAATTGGAGCAATGACTTCAGGGGATGGAAGATCAACACTTGATGGAGGGTTGAGTAATTCATCAAACAGTGGTTGAAAAAAATATCTCAATAAGTTCTTGAAGGTGGTACAAACGGTGTTGAAGGAGGAGGGTTTGGCACGAGTCCTGAACTGATTGTTGCAGGAGTCATTTCATGAAGTGCGGGTCCTAGACTGCTGTGTTCAGAAGCCATCGATGTTAGTTCATCAAAATCTACATGAATTGTTTTGATGATTCATCTGGTACGTCGGTTGTAAATTCAAAATGCTTTCTTTGTGGGTGCATAGCAAATGAAAATACCAATATCAGCTTTCGGTTGTAACTTTCCCAAATTCTAGCTATCATTTGTCGGATAACAAAGTGCACCAAATACATGGAAGAATGATTAGTTGGGAAGTTTGTCATGTAAAAGCACATATGGTGTTTTGCCGTGACGAAGACGTATGATGGAACGATTTTGGGTATAACATGTGGTAGCAACTGCTTCTGCCCATAAGAATAACGGAGCTTTTGCATATATCAACATTGTGCGGGCAACTTTAATTAGAGTACGATTACGTCTTTCAACGATACCATTTTGCTGTGGATAGCGAGCAACAGATGTTTCATGAGAGATGCCAACCTTCTCATAATATTCACGCAAAGTTTGATTAACAAATTCAGTTCCATTATCTGTTCTGATTCGTCGGACAGGTACTTTAAGCGGCACTTGGATCATTTTGAGAAACTTGATTATGAAATTTGGAGCTTCATCTTTTGACCTTAAGCACTTTACCCATGTAAACCGTGAGTAATCATTGACAATGACGAGGATGTACTTCTTTCCATTAACGCTTGCGAAACGCATTAGGCCACAAAGATCCATGTGCAAAAGATAAAGTTTTTCTTGGTTGTTGTCTTCAGATATAGGTTTGTGGGGTTTATTCTTGCTTTTTCCCATTGCACACGCAGAACATAGATGGTCCTTTTCAAAATTTAGCTTAGGGAGACCTCGAACAAGACCGTGTCTAGCTAAATGGTTGATTGCACCAAAGTTCAGATGAGATAGACGTAAGTGCCATAGCCAGGACTTAGTCTTTGAGGCCTTTGACAAGAGACATATTGGAGAGGACGCCATCATATTTTCAAGAGACAGAGTATACAGATTGTTGCTGTAATACCCCCAAAAATATGTCGCAGCGGAAATATGTCCGGGAGTGTTACTTCATAATACAACAGCACAAGATGCAAGAGAACGACCTCTAAATGTGTCGTTTGAAAAGTAATCTCGTTGATTTTCTTGAAATTGATATAACATTTGTCCCATAGTTGCATCACAATGAAAAGCTTAAAAGCAATACAACGAGATTTGATCATTTGTATGTAAGTAGAAATCCATGAATGAAATCTTGTCAATTTAGACTCCAATGCACATCAAGTAAGCCAAGCATCTAATTCACCTAAGAAAACCATGCTTAAAAGTGTCAACATAAAGTTGGCGAGTTCATAGATTTTTGTAAGTATAAACGTTGAAATCAAAAGATTTATTAAGAATGCATGACCATTTCAATCCTTATAATAGTTGCCAAAAATTTTACGTATGAAAGTTGGACCACAATTATTCAAAGTATGCATGATAATTAAAACTATCACGAAATGTTTCAAGTATGTATTGCCCGATAAGTGATTACAATTATTCTAAGTTCATGAAACCGATGCACTATGTACCCATCGTAGGTGTCCCCTCCAAGAACACCCGGGCAATAATGAAAACCATATGTACCCATCGCATGCGTCCCCTCCAAGAGCACCCGAGCAGTAATGAATATGTACCTCTCGCAGGTATCCCCTCCAAGAACACCTAGGAAGTAATGAATATGTACCCCTCGCAGGTGTCCCCTCCAAGAACACCCGGACATTTACTTGTAGTTATCCGTTCAATCCGCTTAAGCTAATCCGTAATCATTTCAAAAATAAAGTATGTATTTGTGACCAAAAATAAAGTCAAGTAATGTATCCCATAGCGAGCTATGTAAATGAGTGTGTAAACCAATTTATAATCAACCATGTAAATGCATTTGCAAACAAGCATGTTCTCACCCCAAAAGTATATGTAAAACAAGTAAAACATGGGGCTATAGACTCACCTCGATGATGTGGAATGATTGGCAGAAATACACATATTATGCACAACACAGACGGAAACCGGAATGACTCGGCCAAGAAGCTGCGGTTTATCTCAACGGATATGACCCACTAGCCTAGGATAATGTATTTGCGTTTTCCGATGGATAGTTACATCAACGCGACACGTTGATAAAAGATTTAGATTTTTAAGTTGTAATTGTTTGGTGGTTGGTAAAATAAATAAATCGAAAACTAAACGCAAAGTATGTAATATATTCCGTATATATTACATATAAAAAATAAACAATTATATAACTCATACCGTGAATTATATAACAAAGACAAACAATCCAAAGATTAATATGAAGTATATAATACTTTGCAAGTATTATATAAGAAGTGTGAGTAAATAATTTAACCAAATAGTTTGACATGTTTTCGGGAATCACCACTTAATTAAATAAAAAGTTCTTGCATAGATGTAAACGTACGTTTTAAGGTTACAATTTATGTTAAACGATGCTTGTAAAGCTTTTACAACAGTTATGCTATTATCTTCTAGTTGACAATTAAAAAATAATATTTTATAAATTTGTATTTCGTTTCCTCGACGGGTTATGGCTAAAATAGTTGTCCCATTTGTAAAAGTATAGGAATCTATAGAAATTTCGGCATGACCTATTCGTTTTTACAACGTTTCCCATTTTCACAAAACTCAATGTTTTCCCATTTTCAATCAATCCACGTTGCAAAGTATCCATGTTTCAATATATATTTAACTAGACAAAATAATTACCAAAGGTAAGCAAAACCAAACACAACCTATGTGTTGTTTAAACGCAAAACCAAACACCCACGAAAATCAATCAATAACATATTTTATTTAACCATTAAAACTACCATTTAGATCCGATTTTATTACTAAATATTGTAATATGATTATTAGTCGATTATACCATCATACATGCCCTAAGAGTTGTTGCTAAAACCCAATGCTCCCTTGGTGCTTCCTGTAAACCCAAACGCACCCTTACGGTTTTTCTGCTCACCCAAACACACCTTTACGGTGTTTCCTGCTCACCCAAACGCACCCTTTAGCTTTTTCTGCTAACCCAAACGCACCCTTTCGGTGAAACTGTTAACCCAAACGCACCTTTTAGCTTTTTCTGCTCACCCAAACGCACCCTTTGCTGTGATTCTGCACAGCCAAACGCACCCTTAGTGCTAAACCTATATCCAAACGCACCCTTTGTGGCATAACTGCCAAACCAAACGCACCCTTCGGTGTTAATAACAGCCAAACGCACCCTATGGTGGTGAACCCAGCCAACCAAACGCACCCTTGTGGTTTCTACTAAACCAAACGCACCCTTGTGCGGTTTATGTTAAACCAAACGCACCCTTGTGCGGTTTCATAGCCAACCAACGCACCCTTTTGTGCTTATAAGAAAACCAAACGCACCCTACGGCTGAGAACAAAACCAAACGCACCCTTGGTGCTGTAACAACCAAACGCACCCTTGTGGGTGGTTTGGTGGTGGCGGCAGCGAGGTGGTGACGATGACAGCGAGGTGGTGGTGGCGTGGTGGCGAAGATGAAGATGGTGGTGGTATGATGGGGTGATGTTGGGGGCGGCTGTGGTGTGGAGGTGGTGGTGTCGATGGTGTAGTGAAGATGATATGGTGGTTATGATGAAGGTGGTAACATGGTGATGATGAAAGTGGTTGTGACGAGGTGGCGGCAATGGTGAGGTGGTCGTGAAGGCAGCATGGGTGATGATGAGGTGATGTTGATGGTTGATCGTGGATGGTGGTATGCGTGGCGGTGATGAGGAAATGGGGATGACGTGGATATGGTGGCCGGCTGGTGGCCGGAATCTCGCCGAAAATGGTGAGAGGCGCCGAAATTTTAGAGAGGAGGAGGAAGGTGTGTGAGGCTAGGGTTATAGAAATGAGAAACCCTAATAGGTTAATATATATATATACACACATATATATATATATATATATATATATATATATATAATATATTTATAGTATATATATAGATATAATAGTGAAAGTTTATAAAAGAAAATGTACAATTTATAATACTTGAGGGTTGATGCTAAAAAATAACCTACAAGACCAAAAGCGTAAATTTTCCTAGAATAATGGTTCGAGACTCTTTAGCTAGTTAACGATTTGATTAAAACATGAAATTTCTCATTGTTTTCCAAATGATGATTTCCCACAAAAATGAGTATTTACATGACTATTATTTTATAAATGTTTTTATAAAATATATTTAAAATATTTATTATTTATTTGTATACTCACCGGGTATCATGGGCAATCTTTGTCCGTAAAAATAAAACTTTAATTTGAACCTTTGCGTTTTTAAATAAACGCTTTTGAATAAAATATTACATAATTTATTAAATATTTTTATTTAATACCAAGTGATAATTAAATATAAATTTTAATTATATTCGAGTCGGTTACGCTTAGTATTCGTTGTCTAAAATTATGTGCGAGGGATGTTTCGGTTCATTTTCTTCTGGCTTGTTTTCGGGACTCGACAAAAATTAAAAAGTTGTCCGGACTCGTTTTACACTAAATTGACTTTAGGTCCGAGTCATGAAAAAACGAATTTAGGGTCGTTTTTGATAATCCAACTTAGTAATAACATATATCTTCTCCGTTTTCAAGTCAAATAAGTTAAAAATAAATTTGCACATGAGAGATATGTAATAATGAATATGATTTATTATTTAAATATGTTCCGAAAAAAATTACCGGTTACACGGTAATCGTTTTTATGTGACAATAAAAGATCAAAAGTCAAAAAGTCAAGTCGGACCCGAAAAGTCAAAGGGTAAAATAGTCATTTAAAATTTCAAAAATTGCCGGCTGTTATAGTACCTACCCCTTAAAGGAATCCCGTCCTGGGATTCAATTCTTTTTAACCTATTGTGTGACTAAGAAAAGATTTAAGATTTAATAACCAGTTTTTAAACATGGCGTTGATAACTTTAGTCAGCAAAATTAGAAGTTTCGACACTTCTCGATATACCAAAAATTTTGGCTAAGTTTGACCAGGATATTTAATCCATCAAAATATGTATCTCAAAAAAAATATATCGTTACAGGTCTTATGACTGATATGAACGCGTTTTAAAGAAAGTCTCTTACTAGTGAAAGCATCGAAGGAGAAAATATAGTCGCTTGAGTATGTATAAAGTTTTAAGTGTTCGAGGACGGAGTCTCGTTTATGATATTTGTAATGGTTGATGATTTACATCAAACAAGACTTATGGATATAAGTATTCAACTTACTTGGCAGTACTAGGATGTATCGCGACCTAAGTCTTCGTACTAGTGGCCAAAAATGAATAGTTCGACTAGATGTTTCGTGGATAGGTGTTTAACTGGTTTGAGAGGGGTTGCGTTACCTATTGGATAGAGTTGTACAAGCTGGGACCGCTCCAGGTCCCAACAACAGCAACCATAACGACAATAACTATAATAAATGGTGATGGGGTGCAGAGAGTGAGGACATTTCGAGAAACACAATCTCCAGAATAAAGTTCAACAAATGGGAGGAGCTCCCGCGGAGAGCTAAATCATAGACGGCGAAATATGGTACTCAGTTGTTAGTTCGAGGATGAATCAACTCCATTAGTTCAAGTGTGCACAAGTCGGTTAGCTCCACAAACAGTTCATGATCGTAAAGATTTGTAACGGCAAAAGTAATAACTTAAGAATGAGATAAGGTAGTTCCAAGTGAGGCCTTAAGATTCTGCTGAGTGGTAAGACATGATTATGCTTCTAGATCTTTTTAACGGATTCCGATGATTATCAGGTTCGAGTTCATACTCATGTCATATCGGATACCATTAACCCCACTCATTTATAATTCATTATTTGCATAAAGAAGCGTCCCAATTTATGTAAATAATGAATTGATAAACTTATGGTTCGGTGATTTACAAATTTATTATTCAAATGAAGAGGCCTCCCAATCCTTTCAAATAAAGAGATTATAAATCATCCTACATAATAATTTCTGATGCAATACGCGTACTTACATAACCTTCAAGGTGGTGGATGACATGACGATGCATGTGCTCTAATGAGTATGGGACAGTTGTGTTTAAAAACTCGCCTTCGGAGGCGAAGAGTAAAACAATCGGGGAAATCACATAGTGTTCAAGATAGTTTTATGATACTCGGTTAAATGTAAATAAGGTAAGTGGTCTATGAACAGTCAAACAAAGCAATTATCCATATCAATCCTTCCTATTACAAGTCCCGCCCATACAAGACCTTGTAAATACTATAGATTCATACATAATCCCATGTAACCAAAATTATGATGGCTTTCGTGTAATACAATATTGTATAAAGTTATGAAGAAACTATATATTTTTAGAGACCATTGTTTAACTTACAATGTCTGAGAACGAAATGAGACCATTGTGCAACTCATAATGTCTAAGAAGTAAAATGAGATCATCGTGTAACTCACAATGTCTTAAGCAATTTTTTGGTATTTATATAAATAACTCTTATATAAATAAATGTACGATATACGCAAAAGATGTAAGTATATATATTATATATATATATATATATATATATATATATATATATATATATGTATGTATATCCTGTTAGCACTCAATGTAACAAGTAATGTAAGCAAGTAAGCAAGTAGTGTGTATGCACTTTGAAAATGTTTGATGTGATGCAATGTTTGTGAAAACGATTATAGTCTAGGGTAAAATATGCAACCTAGTTCTCTAAAAACCATTGCACTTGATACAAATCTTACTCCCCCAAAAATGTAGACGCAGCGGAAATAATCCCGGAGTGTTACTTCATAATACAACAGCACAAGATACAAGAGAACGACCTCTAAATGTGTCCGTTTGAAAGTAATCACGATGATTTATCTTGAAATTGTATAACATTTGACCCATAATTGCAGTCACCAAATGAAAAGCTTGAAAGCAATACAACGAGATATAATCATTTGTAAGTAGAGAAGAAATCCATGAATGAAATCTTTGTCCAATTTAGACTCCAATGCACATCAAGTAAGCCAAGCATCTAATTCACCTGAGAAAAACATGCTTAAAAGTGTCAACATAAAGTTGGTGAGTTCATAGATTTTTGTAAGTACAAACGTTGAAATCAAAAGATTTATAAAGTATGCAAGACCATTTCAATCCTTATAATAGTTGCCAAAAATTATACGTATGAAAGTTGGACCGCAATTATTCAAAGTATGCATGAAAATTAAAAGCATCACGAAATGTTTCAAGTATGTATTGCCCAATGAGTGATTACGATTACTCTAAGTTCATGATACCGATGCACTATGTACCCATCATAGGTGTCCCCTCCAAGAACATCCGGGCAGTAATGAAAACCATATGTACCCATCGCAGGTGTCCCCTCCAAGAACACCCGAAAAGTAATGAATATGTACCCCTCGCAGGTGTCCCCTCCAAGAACACCCAGGCAGAAATGAATATGTACCCCTCGCAGGTGTCCCCTCCAAGAACACCTGGACATTTACTTGTAGTTATCCATTCAATCCGCTTAAGCTAATCCTAATTTTTTTTTATTTCAAAAGTAAGTATGTATTATGGGACCATAAATGAAGTCAAGTAATGTACATCTCATAGCGAGCTATGGTAAATGAGTGTGTAAAACAAATTTTTGTAAATCAACCAAATAAAATGCATTTGTAAACAAGCATGTTCTCACCCCAAAAATATATGTAAAACAAGTAAAACATGGGGCTATAAACTCACCTCGATGATGTGGAATGATTGGCAGAAATGAACATATTATGCACAACACAGACGGAAACCGGAACGACTCGACCAACGACCGCACTGACTAAGACCCACTAGCCTAGGATAATGTATTTGGTTTTTCCAATGGATGGTTACATCCAACGCGACACTTGCTAAAAGGATTTTAGATTTTTAAGTTGTAATAGTTTGGTGGTTGGTTAAATAAATGAATCGAAAAGTAAACGCAAAGTATGTAATATATTCCGTATATATTACATATAAAAAAATAAACAATTATATAACTCATACCGTGAATTATATAACAAAGACAAACAATCCAAAGATTAATATGAAGTATATAATACTTTGCAAGTATTATATAAGAAGTGTGAGTAAATAATTTAACCAATTAGTTTGACACGTTTTCGGAAATCACCACTTAATTAAATAAAAAGTTCTTGCATAGATGTAAACGTACATTTTAAGGTTACAATTTATGTTAAACGATGTTTGTAAAGCTTTTAACACAACAGTTATGATATTATCTTCTAGTTGACAATTAAAAAATAAATATTTTATAAAATGTATTATTTCCCCCTCGATGTGTTATGGCTAAAAATGTTGTCCCATTTTGTAAAAGTATATGAATCTATAGAAATTTCGTGCATGACCTATTCGTTTTTTACAACGTTCCCAATTTTCAACCAAAATCAATGTTTTCCCATTTTCAATATATCCACTTGCAAAGTATCCCATGTTTCAAATTATATAGTTAATAACTAGACAAAATAATTATCAAAGGTAAGCAAAACCAACAACCTATGTGTTGTTTAAACCCAAAACCAAACACCCACGAAAATCAACCAATAACACATTTTATTTAACCATTAAAACCACCATTTAGATCTGATTTTATTACTAAATATTGTAATATGATTTATTAGTCGATTATACCATAGTACATGCCCTAAGAGTTGTTGCTAAAAACCAAACACACCCTTGGTGCTTTCTGTCAACCCAAACGCACCCTTAGTGGCAGCTCGCTAAAAACCCAAACCGCACCCATATAGCGTTTTGCACACAAACGCACCTTATTTGCGTTCCTGCACAACCATAACACACCCTGGTGCTTTCTTCACCCAAACCGCACCCTTATGGTAGCCTGCGCTAAACCAGACGCACCCTTATTGCGTTTCTGCACAACCGAACACACCCTTATTGTGTTCATGCACAACCAAACGCACCCTTGGTGCTTTCTGTCAACCCAAAAGCACCCTTATGTAGCTGCCACTAAACCAAACACACCCTTATTGCATTTCTTCACAACCAAACGCACCCTATGTTGGTACACAGCCAACCAAACACACCCTATGCTGTTACACAGCCACCAAACGCACCTTACGATTGTTAAACCCAAAACCAAACGCCCTCTTGGGCTGTTAAACGCGAAACGAACACACCCTTGGTGCTATTATTACAGCCAAACGCCCCCGCTGTGGTGTTAACAACATAAACAAACACACCGTCGTGGTGTGGTAGCTGCCAAACACACCCTTGGTGCTGTAAAAGCCAAACGCACCTTTGTGGGTGGTATGGTGGTGGCGGCAGCGAGGTGGTGACGATGACAGTGAGGTGGTGGTGGCGTGGTGGCGAAGATGAAGATGGTGGTGGTATGATGGGGTGATGTTTGGGGCGGCTGTGGTGTGGAGGTGGTAGGTGTTGATGGTGTAGTGAAGATGATGTGGTGGTTATGATGTAAGTGTGTTAACGTGGAGATGATTAAAGTGGTTAGTGATCGATGTGGCGGCAATGGTGGAGTGTGGTCTTGAAGGCAGCGGGGTGATGATGAGAGTGATGTTGATGGTTGATCGTGGATGGTGGTGTGCGTGGCGGTGATGAGGAGATGGGGATTACGTGGATATGGTGGGCGGCTGGTGGCCGGAATCTCGCCGGAAATGGTGAGAGGCGCCGGAATTTTAGAGAGGATGAGGAAGGTGTGTGAGGCTAGGGTTATAGAAAACAAGAAACCCTAATAGGTTAAGTATATATATATATATATATATATATATATAATATATACTTATATATATATATATATATATATATATATATATATGAAAGTTATAAAAAGAAAATGTAAATTGTATAAAACTTGAGGGGTGATGCTGAAAATATACTACAAGGACCAAAAGTGTAATTTTTGTAGAATAATGGTTCGGGACTCGTTTAGCATAGTTAACGATTGATTCAAAACACGAAAGTTGCGCCATTGTTTTCCAAATGATTTTTCCCACAAAAATGAGTAATACATGACTATTATTTTATAAATGTTTTATAAAATATATTTAAAATATTTATTATTTATTTATATAGTCACCGGGTATCACGGGCAAGCTTTGTCCGTAAAAATAAAACTTTAATTTGAACATTTGCGTTTTTAAATAGACGCTTTTGAATAAAATATTACATAATTTATTAAATATTTTTATTTAATAAAAAGTGACAATTAAATATAAATTTAATTATTTTCGTATCGGTACACGTTGTTTTCGTTTCTAAAATTTTGCGAGGGTGTTTCGGTCATTTTCTGCTTGTTTTCGGGTCTCGGGCAAAACTAAAAAGTTGTCCGGAATGTCGTTTTACATCAAATTGTTTTAAAGTCGAGTCATGAAAACGTGATTTAGGGGGTCGTTTTTAATAAGTCAACTTAGGAATAACATATATCTTCTCGTTTTTAAGTCAAATAAGTTAAAAATAAATTTGCACATGAAAGATATGTAATAATAAATATGATTTATTATTTAAATATGTTCCGAAAAAAATTTACCGGTTACACGGTAATCGTTTTTATGTGACAATAAAAGATCAAAAGTCAAAAAGTCAAGTCGGAACTGAAAAGTCAAAGGGTAAAATAGTCATTTAAATTTTTGAAAATTGCCGGTTGTTACGGTTGCCTCAAGATCCAGTCAATAGATCAACACCTTCTAGATTACGAATGAAGCAGGTGTGTTGACGAAAAGTAACTTCAAGGTTCGAATCACAGAATTGCCCAACGGAGAATAAGTTATGTCCAAGTCCTTCTACGTTGTAAACCCTTGAGATCGTAACATTCCCAATCTGATAATCACCATATCCCAATATCTTTGCCACATGATCATTTCGGAATTTGACTGTACCCAAAAGTTTATTGACAAAATTGGTGAGCTGAGAGCGATCTCCGGTCATATGCTTCGAGCAGTCGGAGTCCAAATACTAGAGAACAATTTGGACGACCTGTATTCATCAAGAGGGGAAGATAGAACATCGGAAACTATAGATCCCCAAGATTTACTGGGTTCCTTTTTCTTAGCAGATATAGATTTAATAATCTTATGTTTGCTGACAGGAACATTAGTTTTAGATTTTTTAGGTTTCCTTGAGTAAACCAATGTTACTACAGGTTTAGGTGTATCAGTTTCTAGAGCAATTGGTTTCCCAAGGGACACTCCAGAAGGTGTGGTAATCCTAGTTAAAGGGCACGCATTTCCTGCTATAGTAAAGGTCCGACCAGTAGGTCTCCAAGTGTATCCAATATTTGTGAACACCTTTCCTGTTGGTTTCCAAACTTTTCTCTTTGAACTTTTCTTAATAGATTTAGATTTAGCACGAGCATTCACATCATTGATAAAATCAAGAACACACAAATCATGATTATCAGAAAGCATGCAACCATTACACTTAACACATAAAAGTTCATAACTTGCAGTTCTATTAGGTTCAACACATTTCTTATTTTTTAAACTAGATTTAGCTGTCCTAGGGTGGACTTCTACTTTATTCTTCTGAGTACTACTTGGTGTTTGTTGAATCTTATCTTTCTTTGTATTGCCTGAAGGCTGTGATCCGCTAGCACTAGTAGATGGTTTTACTCCTGTAGAAGACAACATAGGTTTGTTAGACACTAGATTTGATAAAGAAGTTGTGTTTGTGTTTCCTAATGATGTGACGGGCTCCGTGAATCTTTCTTTTTTGTCCTTGTTCTTTGGGGTCAAAGCTAATAATTTGTCACTTGAATTGTTGATGCTAGGGCAGGTTTGTCTGATTATTATAAGCAACTCCTAAATTCGTTTGGTATACTTACAAGCAGAGTCGAAGGAATTATTTAGAGGATTTAGTGATTTTCCTTGTTCAACTACTTCCCTAAGAATCGCAACTAGTTTCTGAGTGTGTCTAAGGTAGTCAGAGTGAGCTGTCCTATTGTTCAACAATCTAGGGGCTATTGGTTCCACATTAATCTTAAGCATTTTTGCATCATTGGTGTTTTTGGTGACAACATTATCAGCTAATTCTTTTCTTTTAAGTTTCCTTAATTCATTCTTGAGAGCTGTAATGACCAGAACTTTTTCCTGAAGACTTGCATTTAAATCAGAGATTTCGACAGACTTTGATTGACTTGATTAATTAAAGCATTACATTGTTCTTTTGGTCGAATACGTGTTGGTTTGATCGAGTCATAAAGTTGCTTATAGGTCTGTTTCAAATGTTCATTCTCGGCACTAAGCTTTGACACCCTATGATCCAATTCAATATTGATCGTTTCAATCTCTTCTATGTCCTTCTTAATCTTATCCTCATTCATATTTCCACTTAGAGATTTAATTATCTCTTTCAACTTTTTTATGTTTGTGTCTTTCTCTTGCGACTGAGCTTTCAATTCATTTAATTCAAAATATTAATCAAAACTTGGAGCACTTTGATTTGAAACAGAATTGTCTCTTTGAAAAATTTCATGATTAAGTTGAGTACCAACTTCTAAAGAGATGCAATGTTTTTCAAGAGTGGTATAACTTCTGAACAGTTTATCGTAAATCTCTTTTTCAATGAAATCCTTTTTGTTGAGAAGCCCAGTCTCAAGTTTGAGACACTTTTCACATTCTTGCACATTCACATAAGCATTATCCACAAAAGAATTCACAATTATGGTCACTATATCTTTGCTAATTACTTGTTCTAAGAGTCGTTCATTTTCATTTAAAACTTTATTCATTTTAACTTTAAATGTTTTGGACTCTAAACGATGTTGTTCCATTTGATGAAAGACATTTTGGACTTCAGAAAGTTCATCAATTAAATATTGATCGAATGTATTGAATAAGTCCTTCAGTGCTTTTACAAATGGAATTATTTCATCCCTAAAACAAGCTTTTGTATGTTCAAACCCCCACGAGCCCTCAGTGATGGCTGTGGCTGTGGTTCTTTCTTTGACAACCACGTCAAAGCTAACAAGATGGTGTTTAAGTTTCTTCAAACTCGTATTAACCATGCTGACTTTAGGAAGTTCTTTTGGAACCTCAACTTTGGTGGGTCTACAAGAAGTACTAGGATATGAAGAATTCATAGAATTCTGAGACCAAAAGGCTTGTTCAACAATTAATTCAGTTTGTGAAACAAATCGTTTTTCAAAATCTTGAGAAAGTTGGTTAAGAGCAGCATAATCAACTAGTGTAGTATTAACTTTCTTTTCTAACATCATTGGATCCTGTTGTTTTAAAAGCATTTTTGAACGACTCTCTTCAGCAAGCATAAGGGTCTCTTCGGAGTCAGGAATCACAATAGCACTAGTGTTCTTAATGACATTACCATTATAAAGCTTTGGTTCGAACTGCTGAGCTTTCTTCAAATAGAAAGGATTTTGAAAACCTAGAGCTTGTTTAGTGGTATGATTATAGAAAATTGTGGTTTTGTTAACATATGAACAGTTTATGTAGATTGATCTCTTTTAAAAACAATATTATCTAGCTGTTTGATCTTCTTTTCTAAGGAAATTTCTCTATCAATGTTTCTAGATTCTTTTTTCTTAAAATCATTTTTGAGAAGAGTAACTGTTTGCATTAAAGATTCCTTTTCTTTTAAATGTTCTGAAGGAGTTTGTTTAAGACGATCAATCTCTACAGATTGTTCACATGAATCTGAAACATTATCTTTACTCTTTAAATCAACATTTTGTCCTTCTTTCAAAACTTTAACTTGTTCTTTATATCTTTCAAGCTCAGTAGTTAAAGTATCATTGACACTTTTATTGTCCAAATTAATCTTGGTGCAATTAATTACTTGGCTTTTCAGTTGTTCAGTCACAGATAATATCAGTGCATCTTGTTGTGCATAGGAGTATGAATTCTGAACAACTGCCTGTTGTGATTCTTTCACATACTGAGAATAAGAAATTATATTGCTATCAATGGTTATTTGAGTCTCTGAAAGGTTCATAACACTCGATTGTTCAGAAGACGACATTGCCTGCACAACTTAATTTATGATGTTGTTATCCATATTATCTTGATTGTTTACCTCAGCTAGAGCATCTGAACCATAATGAGATAAATTCGCCATGAGAGCAACTTTGGCAGTATTGAGTTCGTCACAATCAGAGTCATATGCATCCAAATCATCAGCTTGATAAGCGGCATTATGGGTAATAACTGTCTGTGTGACTTGACCTCCTGCAATTCCTCAATCTGCCAAAAATGCTAGCTCTTCTACATGTAGAATTTAACCATTTGCTTGAGCTTGTACCAGCAACACTTTATCCTTAAACCAAGAATCATCCCGTTTCCTTATAGGTTTAGTGCATTGTGTGGACATGTGTCCCTCCCCTTTGCAGTTGTAACAAATAACAGTCTTTTGTTTCCCAAAATTAATTCCACTTGCTCCTGAAGTGTAGGTCCTACATGTACCCGTAGCAAAAGAAATTTGCCTCCCCTGTACTGGTTGTAAAGTCACTCTTCTATCGTTAATGGTAGCTTGTTGCCTAGGGTTTGACGAATTCCTCAGCTGGTTATTGGTAGTAGGATAACGAGATGTGACGACATCTGATAGGAATGAGGCAGCAATAGGATCATCACCTTGCTTGAACACTGGAACAATTATGCCTAAGTTTAGTTGGGGGAACTCAGGTTGTTGTTGTTGTTGGTTAACTGTGGGAGCATATTCAATTTGAGGGATGGATGATGGTGGAGAATAAACGTTGTGGTTAACTGATGATTGATAATCATTGGATGTATAAGTTATTGAAAGAGGTGTTGATGATTGATTGTTTGAGTATTGTTTACATTGATAAAGTGAAACTTGTGGTTGAAATTGAGAGTTTTGGTATGAGTTCTGATGAGTTTAATAAGGAGACTGGGTCATCTGATGGGTTGCAACCAAAGCAAGCGGATCTGAGTTCCTGTCATGCATTAAACGAACTTCATTTGCATGAAATTCGTGTTATCCCAAATAAGCATGAAGCTGATCAATATTAGTTATGTGCAAGTCCCTAACCAGTTTGACATCGGTCACAAATTTGCTCCACTCAGGAGGAAGAGTATTCAAAAACTTAGTGTTTACTTGAAATTGTTCTAGTTTCACATTGTAGATGTTCATGTCATTGAGTAGCAGTGAAAATCTCAAGTAGAAATCACGTAGTGTTTCCCCCTTCTTATAAGCAAACTTATCGAATTCATCATATAATTTGCACTCTCTTTCCTGTTTCGTCAATGAAGTTCCTTGCATGAGAAGTTGAATTCTTTCCCAAAGTTCCTTGGCGATTTGATGATTGCTAACAAGTGCATAGACCTCTGGTGGTAATCCTTGGAGAATGATATTTGTTGCTTTGACATCACAATCAGCTTGAATTGCATTCGTAGCAGATAACTCAGAGTATTTTCTTAGTCTAGTCACTCCATTCTCCTCAATCGTAGGCCAGATGAGTGGACCATTTTCAGCGGATTCAAGGATCATTCGTCCATGTTGTCTATTCATCATGTATAGCTCCATTTTGCTTTTCCAAGAATCGTACATATCTTTTTCCAACATTGGTGGACGATTGTCAGCACCCGAAAGAATCGCTTTGTCAGCAAGAGTCGTCATTGAGAAAGTTGTATGTTAAAAGATTACTTGTTTGATCGAACGATGATTGAAAGAAATTGTGTTGTTATGAGTTGTCTTTTGTGTATTTTATGTCTTGAAACTATACGGGATTTTACAATTCTTTATTAAACCGGGAAAACAAATAAATGTTTCACGGGATTTTACAAATCAAAGAAATAAACCTTATACTTTTGATAACAAATTTTAGTGTTTTAACTTTAGTTGCAAATTCGGTGTCCAAATGAAAAATTACGAATTAGTTTGCCAAATAAACTGCCAATTCGGTTGCTGCTAATTCGGTTGCCAAACAAACTGCCAATTCGGTTGCTGCTAATTTGGTTGCCAAATAAACTCCCAATTCGGTTGCTGCTAATTCGATTACCAAAGAAACTACCAATTCGGTTACTGCTAATTCGGTCACCAAAGAAACTGCCAATTCGGTTGCCAAATAAACTGCCAATTCGGTTGCTGCTAATTCAGTTACCAAAGAAACTGCCAATTTGGCTACTGCTAATTCGGTCACCAACCAATTCGGTTATTGCTAATTCGGTTACCAAAGAAACTGCCAATTCGGTTACTGCTAATTTGGTCACCAAATAAACTGCCAATTCGGTTACAACTATGACGAAACTCAAATTTTCAAAAACACAAAAAGACATATTTTTGATTGTTTTTCCCAAATTTTTTTGTACAACTAGTATTACTAAGCCTATAGGTACCTTAAAAATGCAAACTTTATGGTTTTTATTTTTTTGTCGCAACTAGTATTACTAACCTATAAGTACCTTAAAAAATGCAAACATTATGGTTTTTAAGACAAAAAAATTTAAATCAAGATTTGTACTTTTTAAAGCTTTTTGAATACAAAAGATGAACAAAAATGATGTTTTTCTTGAATCTAAGCTTGTACACCCTATATCCTTTAAAGATACACAATTCAGATTACCAAGGTAAATGATCCTTTAGTGTACACAAAAGCTTCGAACACAAAGAAAAACAAGAAATGATGTACGATTTTGAAAAGAAAAGACGAACCAAACAAAACAAACACAAAAACTAAACAAATCACTCCATGGCTCTTGATACCAATTGAAGAACAATCAACTAGCATACATGAAGAGGGAAAGAGAGGTGATTTTAAAGAGAGAGAGAGAGAATAGTTGGATGAATATTTTAGAGAGAGAAAATATATTAAGTGTGTGAAATAATAAACAACCAACCACCTCTCCAAGGCATGGAGAGGTGTATAAATATCCTTTTGGGGCCGGCTATAGATGGGCCTTCATGGGCTTTCCATGGGCTTTTCCTAACTTTGGCCCGGTTAGCTTACTAAATAATACTTTGTGGACTACGAGCTAGAAATGTAAAATACGTGGAGTGACCAATCCTTTTTTGGATTCCTAACAATCAACAATCATGTTTGCTAAAAAGATGAAAGGGTTCCTTAAGAAGGATAAGATCACAAGAGCAGATCTAAAAGGACCAACATTTGAGCTATTGAAGAACAGATTCAAGAACAGTTTAAGTTGTAATATAACTTGGAGCAGTGCTACTTAGCCATGACAGACAAGATTGATTGGGCAAATCCTGAAGGAGATAGATTTCACATAGATATGAGTAAACCACTACCACTGGAAGGACCTCCTGGTAGAAAGACCATCCCAATGAGATACTTCTTCAACAAAGACTTAGAGTACTTGAAGCATGGAAATCAAGAGAAGAAGTATGCTCTCTTATTATCAAAAGTAAAAGTTGAAAGATATAAACAAGAAGGCATTGAAGAAATGATTCCTCATCTATGGAGCTTAAGCATTCAGAAGTATGACAAAGATGCAGAATTGGGTATTCATTGTTGATCCCAACTTAAGATCGATTACTTAGCTTGTAAATGTTAAGTTACTTTGGATAAATTCAAAACAACTATGGTAGAAACTTTGTGAATACTAAAGAGTATGCGGAATCTACTCTTTAATACTTAGAAGAATATTAATGAAAGAGTAAACTGTATGAACAATGTATGAACAATGATATTACTGAAAAGCTCCAATATTATTATTATCAATAATACGAGTACTCTGTGTAGTACTAGGGTTTACAACCTTGAAGCTATATATAAAAAATGTATGAATGTATATGTGTGTGTTTGTAACCATAACCTAGGATCTCTTTTTATACACCACGGAGTCCTTTACAAGATAACTATAAATCTTCTATAATTCTAATAGATAACAGCAAATCTTCTAACTTTATAAGATATACACTGAATAAGTCAATACAAATCTCTTGATACATCTTTATCTCTTTAGCGGTCTTAATCTTCATGCAGCAGCCTTAATCTTTATGCAGCAGTCTTAATCTTCATGCAGCAGTCTTAATCTTTATGCAGCAGTCTTAAGTTAGTACTGGCAATACTAACTTACTCTATGCAGTACTAACGGTTATACTAGGCAGTTGTAACTTGAGTAGTACTAACTGTTGGCTTGGCAATACTAAGTATGAAGACTTTTAATTCCCAACAATCCTCCCCTAAACTTGTGATTTACCTCCAAATCATCAAGTTTCTTGAATTAAAATCTTGTTCTCTGAGAGGATTCTTCCAAACATTTTATCTTCTTGGTCTTTCAGCCTGCATGAATATCTTCCTAAGAAGTTCTCTGGACATCTCATTATCTTGATCCACCAAGAGCTTTGCAACCAACATCTGTGTAAGAGTTCCTCTTGACAATGGATACTCCTTCTCTATCAGCATGTAGATGTCTATTCCCTTCTCTGTAGATACATGATGCAATCCACATGAATCATATAGCTTCCAAGTTAAATCATGAATATGCTTTTGAAGCTTCCATAACTCATCATATGTATCTGGTTCAAACAATCTCCTCAAATCAACCCATATCTCTCTTTCTTTATCCTTTGTTGGTTTTGTTGAATTGAACTTCTCTTTTACCAGACTCTACAGCTTCACCAAGTCTTCCTTGTCAAATGCTTTTAGCATATCATCAAAGAACTGATATACCTCAGTATGATTTCCAACTCTAATGATCTTCCAGTACTTCCTAGCTCCTTCAGTGTAAATCTCCCAGTCAATTATAAGATACTTAGTTTGTAAAGCTTCAACATTCATTCCTTGCTCTGGAACTATTATCATCATTTGCTGTAGCCTTTCTTGTAACAGTTTTGCTTCTTTATCTTTTGGTTCTTCAACTGATACTAAGCTTTCTCCAGTCTTTTGTCTCTTTGAACTTTCTTGAGCAACTTCTTCTTCTGCATCTCTTTTTGAACTTTCAGTTGTTGACTCAAGAATTGCTCTTTCAATCTCGTTGTCGATTGGAACAAAAGTATGTACTCTCCTTATTGTTGTTTCAAACAGATTTTTGATCTCATCAAAAGAATATTTTCTCAACTGTTGTAGTGTATAAGCTCCCATGTGCTTGATATAATTAAACATATAGGTCCTCTGTTGAGCCTGTGTGGGTGGCCTATTCCTCCTTTCTTCAGGTTTTTATGCAACAAAATACCTTTTTCTCTGATTGATAAGCTATGCAAGCAATATTTCTTTTTCAGCTTCAGAGTACTTCTCTCTTTCCTCTGCTTGTAACCTTTGTGCTAACTCTTCATCAGCTTTAACTCTAGCTTGTATGTCATCCCATTCTTCAATATTAAAAGAGCTAGCTGCTTCTTGTACATTGGTAATCCTCTGCCTCTCTTCTTCCTCAAGTTCAGCTTGTAATCTCAGAGTTGCTTTATAACCAAGTCTTTCTTGTTCTTGCTGCAGCTTTGTCTTCGTCTATACAGGTTCAGATTCTTCCATTATACCTTTACCTTTATCTTTGGCAGTACTAACAGTAGCAGTAGAAACATCAACACTAGCAGTAGTAATTGTTGCACCAGCAGTAGAAACTGGCTTAGCAGTACTAATATCCTCTTCAGCAGTACTGACATCCTTAGCAGCATCAAGATCAAATTCAAACTCCATGGCATGCTCTTGCCTCCCCTGAATCTCTGCATCATGTTATACCAGTAAGATTGTAGAATCTTGATGAATTTCAGATATCTTCCTCCCCTGTTTAGAAGGATCCTCTAAATCTTCTTCATCATCAGACAATTCTGGCCCTTCTTCTAGCTTGGTTGAACTTAACTTTGTTCTCTAACTTCTTCACCTTCTTGATGACCTTAGTATAAGCAGCACCATATGTTAGCTTGGTCTGCTTCAAGTCTGTCTCCAAGCTATCCACTTTCTTTGACAATGTTGTACATAAAACCGTCAATTCATGAAGTGTCAAACTGCCCTCATCACTTCCAAGTGTGTTAACTCTTTGGAGAGGTGAATCTTGGGGCATGGTAGGGGTCTTATCAATGTTACCACTGCCCTGTCCTGCTTCTAAGCCAGTGGCAGTAGTGGCAGCCCCTCTATATCTGACATCCACACTTGTGGAAGCAGCCTCATCTACAACATGGGTCTGAGTAGGAGATCTGGGCTGAGGAACCACATATTCTTGTCTGATAGTTCTCCTAGATGTTGGTGAAATTGGAGGTTGTAAGGTTGATGGAGCACTAGTGGGTGTGTGATGGAACTCAATTGGGTGTGTTGATCCTTCACCCTGAACAACTGGGCCCTGAACAATCATTGTAGGAAATAATAGATTGTTCTCCCCAGAATAACCCTTTGAAGCCCTCTTCATATTGCTAAAATGTTTTTTAGTGTGGGTAGGAGCAATATAATGTCTAGTGTGAGGTTTAAGCAGTCTCTTTTGCTTGTTTAAAAACAACTGAATAAATCTTTGATACATTAAAATTTTGTGTTTGCTATCCAAGTTTTTAACTATACCATCAAAAATCAGTTTAGAAAAATTAAATTTCCTATTAGTGGCCAAGCAAATAATAGCAGTTGCTATATTGCTACTGAATTGTTCCCAAGAGATTTTCTTAGGACTTAGACAATGTAGGATGGTATGGATGAGAAATCTTCATTGAATGGAAAAATGTGCTTTCTGAAAGGTCAATTTGTCTAAAGTTGACACATACCCTATTAAGGAAAGTAGTTCAAAATTTTCAGTATTTAGCAAAGAACTAATACCATCAGAATCTGCTAATTAGAGATGCCTTTTAACGGATGCCTCAGTAACAATCTTAACTTTGCCATCTATTGTAGCAGTTAATTCAACTTCTCCAGTATTAAGTGTTCTTGTAGTAGCAGTTTCCCAAAACTGTTTGATAAGAGAAACATAGATATTGGGATTTTCTGTCAGAGCATACCTTATGTGACTAGCATTGAGAAAATCCACTATTTGGTGAAATTCTTAACTTCCCTCTAGTTTCTTCAAGTAGGCGACCATGTTGTGTGTGTCACAGAATTCCAAATTTGTCATTGTTGATTGAGAAAAGTTCTATTAGAGTTCTGGGTTATGATCATGTATGAGAGTATGTGTGTTTGGCAAATTCAATTGAGATTAAATAGATAGCACTTGAAGTTTTGATTGGACCGACTGAATTTATCTTGAAGAAATTTTGTGATTTAAAGAAAGATTATGGATTATCCAGAATAAGGAAACCCATAAGTGAAGTAATTGGCAGAATTATCTCACACGGCTATATTTAATTGCCAAAAATATGTTATTCCTAAACAGTACTAACGGTAGCCTAGCCGTACTAATTTTAGCCTAACAGTACTAAGTAATGCTCAGCAATACTAACTTTTGAGTTACCAGTTTTAACCTCAATTTCGTTCCAAAAAGCATTCTCATCAGCAATTTTGATTCTAACAAGCTCTCTTTCTGTTTTTATTCTCACTTTATCTCTCATTTCTTTTTCTCACTGAATCACTCTGTCTGTTTTTATGTCACACATCTCTCTTTTTGTTTTTCAGCTCACCAATTCTCTCAATTCTTTTAACTTACCAATTCACTCTATCTGTTTTTATTTTCACACATATCTCTTTATGTTTTTCAGCTCACTATTTTCTCTCATTTCTTTTAACTCACAATTCTCTCAGTCTGTTTTTGATTTCTCTCAATTCTTTTTGCTAACAGTATTAATTATAACAGCAGTACTAATTATGCTTACCAGTAGTAAGTTAGGCCAACAGTACTAACTTGAATTTCATCATTAGCTGTTGTTCTATTCCATTTTAAGCATTATTTGTGCATAATCTGCTGCATATTAACACAATTAACCACCCCTTAATCAATACTTCAGAGGTTAAGCATTCCTATACATGCACTCAGATATTGAAATCTGCCAACATCAAATGCTTTTGTGAGCAAATCTACAACATTCTGATCTGTGTGAATCTTTATCATCTGAATAAGTTTCTTCTCATTGGAATCTCTGATAATGTGATGTCTAATCTCAATGTTCTTAGTCTTTGAGTGAAACACTGGATTCTTAACTATGCAGATGGTGCTTTCATTATCAATGAAAATCTTGGTATTCATGAAATTGTATCCATAATCTAGCATTTGATTTTGAATCCAGAGTACTTGTCCACAACAACTAGTAGCAGCCACATATTCTGCTTCAGTAGTAGAGTTGGCAACTATAGTTTGCTTCTTGCATTGCCATGAAATCAATCTGCTTCCAAGAAATTGACAACCTCCTGTTGTGGATTTCCTGTCTAAACTTACACCAGCATAGTTACTATCAGAATAAGCTTCCAAATCAAATGGTGAGTCCTCAGGATACCAAAGGCCCAATTTTGGTTGACCTTTCAAGTATCTAAAGATTTTTTCACATCATGAAGATGTGAAACTTTAGGTGTGACTTAGAATCTTGCATAAGCACATACAGCAAACATTATATCAGGCCTTGAAGATGTTAAATACATCAATGAGCCAATCATTGATCTATATAATTGAACATCAACATCTTCAGCATTTTCATCTTTCATCAAAGGCTTTGAAGTCTCCATAGGTGTACTTGCTATCTTTACAGTTGAAAACCTAAACTTCTTCAAAATTTCATCCACATACTTATCTTGACTGATGAAAATCCTATCATCTTTCTGTGTCACTTGTAATACTAAAAAGAAAGCGAGCTCACCCATAGAACTCATCTGGAACTTCTTGTGCATCAATTTCTTAAACTCAGTGCATAACACCTTTTTAATAGATCCAAAAATGATATCATTAACATATACTTGAACTAGTAGAATATCACTTTTAACTCTTTTAATGAACAAAGTCTTATCTATCTGAACTCTCTGAAATCCATTGTCAAATAAATAGGTAGATAAAGTCTCATACCAAGCTCTAGGAGCTTGATGTAGACCATATAATGCCTTTTCTACCTTATAAAGTCTGTCAGGGAACCTGGATCTTCAAGCCCTGCAGGTTGATAGACATAAACTTCCTTTTCAATCTTGCCATATAGAAATGCACTCTTCACATCCATGTGGTATACTACAAAGTCTTTGAATGAGGCATAGGCTAAGAATAGCCTAATTGCTTCAATCCTAGCAACTGGAGCAAAAACCTCATCATAATCTATTCCCTCTTCTTGAGTGTAACCCTGTGCAGCCAACCTTGGCTTGTTTCTAATCACAATACCTATTTCATCTTTCTTGTTCCTGTACACCCATTTAGTGCCAATGGCTCTTTTGCCAAGTGGTAATTCCACCAAGGTCAAACCTTCTGCAATTTAAACTATAAAAGCTCATCATGCATTGCTTCTATCCTTCTTGGATCTATCAAAGCTTGAGTCACCTTTTTGGGTTCTACTTGTGATAGAAAACAAGCAAACAGACAATTAAGAAATTCTTTATGGTTGATTCTCTGTTGCACTGAACTAAACATACCATGTTTAGTCACATTCTTTGTCATCCTTCTGGTTTGAGGTTACTGACTTTTATCTCAATGATTATGTTCCAAGTGGATGATCTTTGTGAACTCCTGTAGTTGGAATAAGACTGATAGGCATAGTTGTAGCCAAATTGTTCATGTCATCCTTTGCACCAACTTCTTCATCATCATCAGAATAGACAATCTCTTCCAAATTAGGCATATTTGGATCATCAATACATCCATATACTATATTCTCGTCAACAACATTATTTTCTATGTCAGCAACACTAATAGTTGGACTAACAGTCTTAATGTTGTTAGTGTTGTTGACATTTGCATCCTACTCTTGATTAACTCTTGGCTCCTCTGTATTTGACACCTCACTATCTTCATTCTCTTGATGTTCAAAATTTATCTTTTCCTCCTCCCATGATGGTTTGAATCTTGCATCAAGAGAATCCTTTAAACTTTTATAGAGTAATGGATCAGATGTTAACAATAGTAGCAGTATATACTTTTGATCAGGTACTAATTTCTTCCTATCTTGACCTGCATCAATGTATTCTTTGGTGCATGCATTACCATCAGTTTGATTCCCTGCAACAACTGGCTTATAATTCATAGATATTGTTAGAGCATCTATATCAAAAAGCCAATTAGGTCCATTTCCTACAATATTATGTGTTTCTTCACTAAACTTAACATGCAGGTTCTCTTCTACTATCCTAGTTCTCATGTTGAATACCCTGTTACTGCGTTGCTATTGGTAGAGTATTCCTATTCATGAACCATTCATCAGACTTTCCATCAAACTTACCTAGGTGATCTAATGTATTAAGAATAGTATCAAGACACCCAAATGGTCTCATGAATCTTAAGGCAAGTTTTCTACCTAGAAAACGTACATAAGGGGTCTTGTTGTGAGGCTTGATAACTAACACCTTATTTTGAACATAACAAGAAGTATTAACTGCTCAGCCCAAAAAGTTGTTAGCAATTTTGAATCAGCTAGCATAGTCCTAGCAGCCTCTATTGGTGTCCTTTTTTTCCTTTATGCTACTCTATTTTGTTGTGGAGTCCTAGCAACACTAAAGTCCCTCTTAATACCCTTCATATCATAGAACTGATTCATGACCTTATTCTTAAATTCAGTCCCATTGTCACATCTGATCACTTTCACCTTAAGGTCTATTAGATTTTTATGCCTGTAATAAATGTTTTAAGGATTTCACTAGTTCCATCCGTAGTGGCTAAGAAGAAACCCCACTAAACCTACTATAGTCATCTGTGACAACTAGGCAATACACCCTTTTCATTAGACTCTTTACAAATGTTGGCCCAAATAAATCCATATGCGACATTTGTAATGGTTGGCTGATTGAGCTTACAGTCTTGGTCTTACAAGATGCTTTATATTGCTTTCCTTTCTGACAAGCAACACATGTGTGATTATTTTTAAAAATCTTTAAAGGTAAACCTCTAACAAGGTTTCCCCTCACTAGTTTGTTCAGTGTTTTGAAATTTATATACCCAAGCCTCCTATGCCAAAGATTAGATTCATCTAACATGGCCTTTGCAAAGAGACAAGTTAGACCTCCTGAAGGAACAATATTCTTTAAATCAAACACTTGTATCATGTTATATTTGTTCTAGGAACTCATAAGCAGAACATGATTTTTCATTCAAGTAGCTTAAAATCAGGGATTAAAACAACACATTCAAGTGTCTGTGTAAAAGAATACTAGTTTTTTTGTAACAATTGTGGACACTAAAAAAGGTTCAATTAAGCTCCTTAACAAAATACACATCTTTAAAATCTAATTTACCTGTACTGATTTTACCTTTACTAGTGATTCTATCTCCTTTGGGATCTCCTCCAAATGCAACAAATCCACCATCAATTTCTTCATAATCTGAGAGGTAGGACTTGTTTCCAGTCATGTGCCTAGAGCATCCACTATCAATTACTCCTTTTTCCTGCAATTCTAGTTGTGGATTGCCTTGCACCAAAGTAAGAGAATCAGGCTCTCTTGGGGACCCAAGCCATTACAGACTTGGATCTGCCTTGTGCATCAACATAGTCAAATCTTTTAAAATTCATTGATGCACCATTGTGTCTGGAGACATGGTCTAAAACCTTTTGCTTTGGTCTCCAAACCTAACATGTTGAGGCCTTAACAAAATTAGCCTCATTTCCCTTATTATCACTTACTACTGCTTTTGGCCAAGCAGTAGTAACATTTTCCTTAACAGTATTAACTTTTTCTTTTAAATTACTGTTCTTATTTGTTATAGACTTGTTAAAGAGACTTATAACATATGTATATGCTCTATTAAAAACACTTGATGTTGTCCTTGCACTATTTACTATTGGTCTTGGGTAGGCAGTATTAATTGGTCTTAGTCAGTTTAACTGGATATTACTGCTTTTAAAAAGTTTTACCCAGCAGTATTAAATGTTTTAATGCCAGATTTAATTAAGACTGCTTTTGGAACAAAATTTCCTTTTGGATGATTTTCCCTTCTAGCATTGGTCTGGTGAGTCATTCTTTGAGAATTTTGGTGATTTTCCCTTCTAGCATTGTTCCATACAGTTTTCTCTACCATTTTCTTCTCATACAAATCATAATCTTTAATCAAATGATTAAAACTGCCACATTCATAACAAGCTTTATTTTTAAACTCAAAATTACTTCCTAATTTCAGAGTCATCAAATTATTCCAGTTTCTTTGGTTACCTCTAGGGCTTTGACTATTTTTCCTAGGGTATTTAGCTTGCTTTTTGTTCTCTACCTTCTTAACAGACTCCCTAGGTGTTTTCACATGCTCATTAGATTTAACAAATTCTGTTTTGGTAAAACTAGGTTTTCTCTGTTTAGACTTAAACTTAGTCTCATTCTCATCCTCACTGTCAGATATCATGTCTTCAATAAGAGGTTCACCAATAGACTTAGGTTTTGACACACTAGTCTTAGCTTCACTTATTGCAACATCAGGTATACTAGTTATTGACTCACTAAAAACATATTCTCCCTCATCAGCAAGTACCAAATCATATTTAGGGGGCATGAAGTTCCCAGTATAGGGAGGGGGAACAACATGATACCCTTCAATTGTTTTGTACCTATCATTCTTCTGACTATCAAACACATGACTATCAACCACGTGGACTATCAAACCCTACACCAAGTCTTGAACTTGCACTTATTGAATCTCTAACAGTTTTGCTTAGATTTTTAGATGAAATTCCAAACTTTTCTAAGGTAAGTTTTAAATCATCTCTTTCTTTTTTAGCTTTTTCAAATTTCTTTCTAAGCTCTATTAGTGCATTATCTCTTAACTTAATATCAAGTTTTAAAATCTTTATATCTTCTTCAAACCAAACTCATTCTCTTTTATACCATCTAGTCTGCCTTACAGTTCTTGACCTGCTTTATAAGCACCTACATTTAATTGAGACTTATTAAAATCTTTTGTCAGATTATCATAATGTTCTTTGAGAGTTTCATAAGATTTTAAACATGCTTTAGAACAAGTAGATACCTCAGAATTTGAGCTTGAAGAACTTGAAGAACTTGAAGAACCTGAAGATGTATATGCCATAAGTGCAAAGTTTGTAGGTCCTTCTTTAGCATGTTCACTCCAGTCATATCCAAGTCCATCTTGAGCCACCAAAGCTTTTGTCTATGTTGTTTCCACTGTCACATTCCTCCTTATAGGTTCTCTGTTCCTGTTCTCCCTTGGAGCCTTGCACTCCTTTGCAAAATGACCCTTTTTATGATAGTTATAGCATTTCACCTTTGATTTGTTAAACCTTATGGTCTCAGAACCATTGGCATTAATCTTCCTTTCAGTCTTATTTAGAAAGCTTCTGGCTCTCATGGTCAACATAGCCATTTGCCACTTTAGATCCATCTCTTCCAAGTCATCAACATCAATCTGTTGTAAGTCCTCATCATTTATGTGGACTGTTAGATTGGTTTACAAAGAAAGAATAGATCACAGCATCACTCATACTATCAACATTGGCAGAGTTAGAACCATAAGCTTGATTGGAACTACCAGAGTTATTGGAAGACACAAAATCCACATTCTGTGAATTTTGGTTTGAGCTTGATGACCCTTTAACTTTAGTTTCATAAATCTTCAGATTGTTGTATGGGCCATCTATGCTTAAGGTGTCTAAATCAGGTTTGTTTCTCCAGATCAAGGTATGAGTCTTCCATTCTGATGGGAGACTTCTTAGAAACTTCAAATTCATATCTTCTTGATAAATAGTTTCACCCAAAATCTCTAGCTGACTGGTAAGCTTTTGAAGCCTATCATAGGTTTAATCAAGTCCTTCTGAGCTTGATCCATTGAAATTCTCAATATGTTGCCTTTAGACGTGTCTTTCTGTAGTTTTCTTTGACTCCTTATTAGACCTCAAACCTTTTCTTCTTGGCTTCATTCAGAGTCTTGGCACATTGTACGGGATTAAACTTTAGTTGATGTTCATTTGGAAGAGCCATCATATAGTGTACTCTTGCTTTAAACTATTTTCTTGTTAACTTCTCCTATGCAGTTGTAGGGGATCTGTTTTGCTCAACACCCCTCAACAGTTCTCTTTAGTGGAGGGTGAGTCTCCATACTAGTTACATCCCAAAGAGCATAATCTGTCATTTAGGAAGTACTGTTCTCTATTCCTCATTGTTCCAAAGCTCAAATTCTCTGGATTGAGTCTGGAAGTTTTTGCTAGCAACAACATTGTTAAAGATCATGCCTCCATGTTGTGACAAACAGAATAGTTCGTGGTTTTGTGTAGATTGTTTTATCTTATTCAAAAGTTTCCGCAACAAGCATGATCCCACTTGAATAATCTTGCTTAGATTGTAAGAAGCTTAGTTGGAGTGAATAAATCCAACGGACAACTATGGTAGATCTTTGATTGTAATATATCAAAGACTATACGCAATCTAGTCAGTGATACTAAGAAGAATTCTAATAAAAAAGTAACACAAAATCAATAACAAGACAGATTACCAAACTTTTAGCCTCAATGTAAAACAAACACTCTTAATAGTGTTAGGGTTTTACAAACCTTGAAGCTACGAATATCAAAGATATACATCTAACATTATGCCCTAGGACCTCCTTTTATACACCAAGGAGTCCTACAAGGCTTACATACTTTTCTAATCTTATCATGATCTTTTCTATAACCAAACGTAACTCTTAAACATAATAGGTTAACCTATCTTCTTTACAAATAATAATATTATTTTCGTAATTCAAGTTTTAAATTTATATTTTGCCGACTCAACCAAAAACAACACTTTAACGGGCAGTGTACCCGATCGGTAGTAGTTTCGTGGTAAGTAGGGTGTCGATCACTGAGAGCGAGGTTAAATCTATCAATTTAATTAATATCTTGGTTATCTAATCTATGTTAATTCTATTCTAATCCTATGTTAAACCTATGTCAGTCTAAATCCTAATTCTAACGGGAAAAGGGGGTTTTCAGCCTGAGAGACTGGCACGGTTTGGTTGGTGACTACAATCAATTCAAGACACTGTTACCCACGCAAGCTAATAGACAAAAGATAAAAGAGCGGTCGAACCTTATATAAGAAAACTGTATTAACCATTATTAATCCGATTAGAACGTTGGTTTGTTTATTAAGTGCAATGATTTCTTCTCTCGAGGTGGCATATCATTCTTAAGACTTAGGCGTTACATCATCCTAAGACCTAGACACATTAATTCTGTCACAATTAAAGCATCCGCATAAAGCATCCTTATTTGCTGATTATAATCTATCTTAGGGATTAAAGCAATGGTGATCTTGTTAAACCCTAGCTCATAGAGACTTTACCCACTTACCGCTTAATGGCAATCTATACACTAGTAGTCCACTTGTCCAACTATCCAATGGAATCAGAACGTTATTTGTTGAATTATCTAGGTCACCTGCTAGTCAACACGATCAATAAACCATCGGCAATATCCAATTAACTAGTTAAGCCCGAAGCGTATCCTAGACACAGACTTAGAAGGACAATACTTGTGTAACTATTATTCTAGATGTATAAATTACTATATGGAGAGCTATCCCGGACTCTAGATCCGCTTGGTCCACTTTGCTAGATCCAGTTGAATGATAGGTCGCATACAAAAGCGCGTAAACAAGTATAAATTGATAAACATAAACAAGCACTCAACGATAAATCAAGAAATCGATATAAACAAATACCAAACATTCAGATCTTCATAATAATGGCTAATACCCGAAGGTATTAGCCTTCAAACGTCATAATAAATACAAGAGTAATAATTTAGCCAAGGTAAACTAACCGAGTTAACGAATGATACCAAAAACTGAACGATTACAAAAGTATATGGAATTACACGATGTCTCCTATGGAATTGAATACGTTGCTCGACCTCTTCTGCTCTTTTTCTCCTCTGAAAATCGAATTTTGTGGTTTAGGTATCGAGAATATGATTTAGCACACTTAAAACTCGTTTTTGAGTTTTCTATTTATAAGGTCTGGAAGTCGGTTGGATACGGCGTATCCATGTATTGGATATGGCGTATTGGGGATTTCTTGGAGTAGGGACCACGTTTGATATCTTCCAGAATATTATATTGATTCCATATCTTGAATACGACGTATTGAGTCCTCTGGATACGGCGTATTGATCTTCATTTCTTTTGTGGTCTTTGGTGAGTGCAGGCACGGATACGCCGTATCTTCCTTGATGGATACGGCGTATTGGTCTTTAGAACAGTAATCTTCAAAATATCTTCATTTAAGCTCCAGAATGCACGCATTTTGCTATCTTTCACCAATTACTCCATAATTATTTCAATTCTCAAATATAAACGATTAAGTAACAATTCTTTGCAATAACTATACAAAATGGGTTAATAACGCGAGATAAATGATGCTATAAAATAGACGTTATTTGATGTCATCAAATATCCCCCCACTTGAATCCTACTTGTCCTCAAATAACCTTTAGAAGTTTACAAAAATGTATCCCTTAAGGATATTTTCCGTTAAAGCACTTATTCGGTCTATTACAAGTACACAACCAAACACCTCACGAAATAGGAAGATGAAAACACTCAAATCACTCAACTAATCTATGTGGTAACATGTAACTAATTCGCTCAATTGCTCGGTCGTGACGAGTATTCTATCATAAGCTTGGCAAGGATACACATCTCCACCACTAAAGCCAAGGAGTAACAAGTTTATAAAGGTAAATATGGGTTTTTTTGTATGGAAAGGCTTACGGTTGATCATTCTACAATCTTTCACCAGAAGTACCACTCCAACAAGGCAGCTGAAGCACACATACACACCCGGAACGCCGGGATAGACATGTGTGTTCGATCACATCCCCATTCGAATTTAACCAACGGTTAGGATGAAGAATGATATAGGGTAGGAACCTTCTAACTTTCACCAAAAGTCATAAACCAACAAGGCAGCTAAGACATGCATACATGGCCGTAACGACGGAATAGACATGCACGCTCAAACAAGTCCTCATTCGCATAAAACCAGCGGCTAATCATCAGGTGAGAGGGAAGTAAATTGTTGTTAAATAAAAATCAAGAAACAAATAGATTAAGCCTAAAGTACAAGTTGCTAGACACTTATTTCCTGACCGTTACATGATAAAGACACAACTATTTACAACGTCTCGATCATTGATAAAAAACAATCAACCTAAGTTGGCGTTCCCATAACGATCAACTTCCCAATCATCCCAAAACTTTACATACTTTACAAGGCAAGTGGCGATATCTTTCACTTTGTACAATACTCTACATCGTTGATTTTTAGACGTATCAACGAATAATCGATCCTTCGTATAATTCCTTCGGTAATGCTTTTTGCGAAACGATTATCTTCAAACTTTCTTTCTCTTTTTTTTAAACAATACTTCAAATCTCGGTGTAGTTTCACCATCTTCACCATCATAATAATTCCGGATAATTCCTTCGGTAATTTCTTCGTTCTTCGGTTTCACCAATAATTGTGACGGTAGTAAAATCACATGAGCTTTGACTACTAATATACATTCCCATTTGCAATGTGCAAATTTCCAACCGCACCAAAGATAGAAAATGACACAAGACTCGGGAAATACAAACTTTACACTTTAAGCAACTAGCAACTGTAAATTAAACTTTAATCTAACAGGGTAGGTTAAGGTGTAAGGGTGTAACGAAACAAATAGTTGGTGTAAATTCCTAAAGGATTGGCTCTACGGGTTGTTCTAGTGGATCATCACTCTAAAGATGAGAGTGGAAGGGTTTAACGGGAGGTTAACTAACCGGTGTAGTTAGTTAATAAACAACATGTATAGGCGATTTGGTTGTAATCCTAAGATTTACCAATTTAAACAAGTTACTCCAATTAAATCCATAATACTCATTATTGTGGTCTCGAATAGATATACCAAGCCAAGTTCTAAAGTCTACAACATCACCGGCACACTCATATTTTGTGGAATTTGGGTAAACATTTGGAAACGGAAAGGTTAAATCCTCACAATATCTAACAAGGGTTATTGTGTGCGGGTTATGTAACATGTAATTTCACAAAAGTATGCTTGAATTTTTTTTAAATTTGAGCATAATTTAAGCCTTTTATTGTGAAAATTTAGGACAAGTAAACATTCTAATTCCACCCCCACTTGAATTATACAACGTCCTCGTTGTATATTTAAAACATTAAATACGGGAATTTAAAAAGAATTAGAATGAGAAACTCCCCTGATTTTTGCTCGGTAGATTCTCCAATTTGCGTTTATGAGCAAGATCGTGTGTTGAACAGCCGTCTTGAGGTTTCAAGACTCCAACACTTCAAGATTTCCAGATTTGTAAATTCTCCACCAATATTCGTCGATATTTCCTTCACGAGGTCCTGTGTAAAATATAGGAAAAACAGGTGCATTCCTATCTTGGTATCTACGGTTAATTTAAACTAAACTAAAACAAACTAAATACGGGTCAGACTGTGGATACGGCGTATCAAGTAGATGAATACGGCATATTCGCAGAACTGACAATAATGTTTTTAAAGTGCATGAAAACTAAAGACTGATAACGTCCAGACATTCAATACGCCGTATGGTATGGGGCGGATACGCCGTATTAAAGTCTGGGAAGACATACTCGATAATAACATTAAATAACATTCTGGGTTGTCTCCCGGGAAGCACTTTTGTTTACAGCGAAGTCTTTAAGTTAGACTTTTCTTCAGCTTCCTTTCTTTTTACTCCAACTCATGCAAATCATCTTCGTTGTTGCATTCGTTGTTAATATCCTGCTTGGTTCCGTTATATGAACTACGTTGCTGAACTTACTGCCAGGCTTTGTTCTATCATGCACAAACAAACCAAAAAGTCATATCGTGACATATATATGCAAAATGTTAGAACCTGTTTTAGATAAATCAAGATATGAATAATAATAACAAATGTATAGATATAAACAAAAGATAAAGATAGGATAGATCATGGGTCAGGCTGTAGTGGGTCCTACTGACCTGTGGAGGTGCTGGCCTCGCCAGTCCTCTGTCTGGTCCGCCTCTGGAATGTAGCGGGCGAGCTCCCTCGAAAAGATATGTCGAACGCCTGATATGTCAACCTGCTAGCATCCATCAACTGCGCCATACACATCATCAACCATGTCTAGAATCTCCCCTGATCGGTCATCGATCTCTCAACAAGTCCACATAAGCTCCCAACATCCCTACGCAGTCCCTGTACATCCTCCTCTAATATCCCTAACCTTTGAGGTATAGTCCTGACAGGAGCTGGTGGTGGCAAAGGCGGCTGCTGAGGTGCCTGTACAGGTGTCGGATCAGCCTGGCCACCCTCATCGATGATCGGTGCATCCTCAGCATTAGCAAGGGCACCAGCCGCAGCATCAGGCTGCCTCTCTGGTCCCATGGCCACCCAGGCCCAAGTATTATCATGCTCAACACTAATTTGCAACCTAACTAACTCTGCCATATCAATCATTGGAAGCTCTGGGGGCAATAACAGTCAATCCACCCAGTATCTCTGTAGTCAAGAGCCCAAAATGGTCGGCTAACCTAGCAACAAACTGTCCTTCAGAAATATAAGCCCCGCTCTTCTTCCCAGCAGCAAACAACCTTAAATACCTCGCCAACAAACAAGGAACATTGACCGAGCCAACGTCCATCCCCTTCAAATAGAACAAATCCATCACGGTCACCTTCTTAGGTACCTAACTCCTCCCAACAATGCTACATGCAATCAATCTATGGCACAACCTAAGAATAGGATCCCTGATCGCGGTGTAAGAAGGGGTTGCGCCAAGGAAATTTCCAGCAGATGAGATCCCCATCTAATAATCCCTCAGATCCCCCTTGTCGGGGATCTGTCTGGTGCTCCCAGCCTAGTAAACATCAAACCCAGCCGTCTGCATCTCCTCCTCCATATGTAATCCTAGGGCTAAGATGAATTGCCTCCAACTCATATGCCTCCTAGCTCTGCCTAACTGAAACTGCAGAGTCCCAGGCGTGTCCAAGTCAAGAATAGCCTGACCAAACCTAAATGTACTAAAGAGCTTAAGAATAAGCTCGTGAACCAATGGTCCCCTAATATCAAACATCCTCCTCTAAGCCCTACTGGTGAACACACTGACACCGGCCTCATCACGATGCTCCATCGTCATCCTAGTTGTCAACCCCTCAGCCATCAAATCCGATAATCCCCCAAAATAAAATATCGGTACTCTGTGCACCTCTTTCATGTGAATCCTGGCTAATCTCCCATCGAAATCAACAATATCAGTGTCAGGGTACTCCAAACCCTCATATCTAAGAAACCTATGTCTCTGCTCATGTGGTGGAAGAGCCATGTCTGCAAAATCAACGAGGAAGGAACAAGAGTATATAAACTGTTATCTTCCTGTTCTGAGAGTTCATACGGCGTATCAATTAAAAGAATACGCCGTATATGGATCCACAAGCAAATACCGTATTGGTTTTAGTCAATACGGCGTATGGTCTAAAAATTTTAGGATCCTTATTCAATCAATACGCCGTATCCAGTTTGATGAATACGCCATATTGGTGTTCCTAATTTGGGTAAAAATTGATCAATACTCCGTATCCATGTTGGTTGATACACCGTATTGGTCTGCATTTATAAAAACGAACAGGACCTCCCCTGTTTTTACTCATTTTAACCCATTTTAAAAAAAATTAAACAACTTACATCTACTCAGTGGGGGGGATCACCTGGCTTTTAATAACATATATCCAAATCCTAAAACCAAACACTAACCCTAATTTTGAATTGAAAATTCGAATTGAAAGAAGAAAAAGTGGTTAGGCACATTACTGTATGATAAAGACGAGAGAATGAGTAAGATAACGAATCGAAATCAATAAATCTCCAAGGATTTAACTTAGTAAAAACTTTGTGTGTGTGTATGTGTGGATTAAAAATGTGTGGTAAAACTTAGATCCGGCGTATTGAGCTATTTTTTATACACAAACTTGATACGCCGTATCGGTTGGTTCAAATACGCCGTATAGGCGAATTTTGTTGGCATAGTCAACGCAAGTTAAAAGCAGTGGATACGCGGTATAGGTTTTATCCTAATACGCCGTATCTAACCTTGGAGACTAATTTTCCTAAAAGTCAAGCAAAGAAGAACGTACCTTGGCCTCCGTAACATTTTTGCACAAACACCATCCTTATAATACCGCTTAGGGTCGAACTGAATGCCAAACGGCGCGCATAAATTTATAATGAGATAGAATAGCATTCCATTTGCGTAATATATCCAAATCAGGATTTTCACATTTAAGTTTATGACAAAACTTCCCGTTCTAAAAGCTTTAGTGTTTTTATCGTGACTTGTTTCAAAAAGCGTATTTGACCCATGTGTAGATTCATTATTTTCAAAAGGTTGTATTATATTGATTTTATCAGTATCATTGTCTTTTTCTGATTTTAAATCATCGGAACAAATAATGTTAAAGGGAAATAGATCATTAAAGTACAAAACATTTTGTTCCTCCTCATCATATTCAGACAAAGATGTTTTGTCATTAAATTCATCGATATGTTGGGGGCTTAAAATTGGTTCAGTCAATAAATCTGATTTAGACGTTTGAGCATCATTGTAAACAATGGCTGGAAATTCATTTTCAAAATCGTTAAAGAAGTCTAAATCATCAAAACAACTGATTACAGACTTAGGTGATGGATATAAAGGCATGACTTTTTCATAATCGTTTTCCGAATCCATTTTCAAATTGTTGACATAAATCATTTTATAAGAAAAAGAGTTTGTGTCACAAATTATTGTATAATCCTCATCGTCAGATTTGTCAAATGATATTCTAAAGTCGAATTCATCGTTAATAGGAGTACTTACTTGAGATTTGCATTGAAATGTATCATGCGGTGCAAAGGCATCGTTAATGACTATAGCTGGGAATTCAGCTTCCAAAGAGCTAAGGTCATGAAGATCGTCATCAACCCTAATCTTTCCATATGTAGCGGTTTGGTAGTTAAAAACTTTCCTACGTTTACGAGCTTTTTCTTCTTCAAACTTGATATATTCTTCCATAGTCATGCTAGGATCATCCATCCTGAAACAGTCTTTCTAGAGAAACTATTAAATAACAAATACGTCGCGTTCAGTGAACTGAATACGCCGTATTACACAAACAGAATAAATAAACAATCAGAATAATAAACTAATATAATTTACGCTAATCCTAAGGGTCAGATCTAATCCAATTTTAAAAACCAAAATATCAAAATAAAAATCAAGATTAATTTTCACTCATTGGCAGCGGCGCCAAAAACTTGATGTGTTGTAGTGTAGGGTTGTTTTTTATATGATTCAAGTTTTTATATGACTCCACCAAAAACAACACTTTAATGGTGATCTCTAGCTTTAGGTACGTATAAATAATATATAGTAATAATATACTACTTATATTAACCAAACCAAATCAAGTTACCCTTGAAAAGGTTCAAAGAAAGAAAATCAATGAAATCTGAGTAGTATATAATATTCTCGGGTCGTTTATCCCCAACGAGGAGTGCAATGGAAAGTCGAGAGTCGGTTTGATATTTGATGTTTGAATTCAACAAGATTTTGAATGGGTTTTCTAACTCTACGGGAAAAAGCAATTAAAAGGCAAGCTACACTTAAACGAAAGCAATTACGAAATTAAAAACAAAAACGGGAACGTAAAAACGCGACATAAAAAAAACTAAATTATCAAAATTTAATCCTAAGGTGATTATTTAACTTCTAATAAACCCTAAGTGACTAAAATGTAAGAGCAAAGAAAACTAAACCAAAAACGAAAGCAATTTAAGCTTGAAAACATGAAAAACGTGAACGGGATTCAATCCCGTTCTTTAAAAAATCAAAATCTAAAATTTTAACCCTACGAAAGCAATCCTAATTTTCCTAAGTCCTATTTGATAAAAGAAAATTTTCTAAATAAGAATTATATATTTTTGACTTATTTTTTAATTTTTTATGAATTAAAAACGGATTTTATCTAAATTAATTATAAAAAATACTAAACGAAATTGAAAAAATGCAAGAAAATACTTTAAGCTATGAAGAACCTAGGAAAAATACGAACTTGGACAAACAACTTATAAATAAGCCGTAAATAAGCTAAAAACTGTTAAAAAGCTTAAGGGCTAAAAAGCCCTTAAATACAAACCACTTGGGACTTATAATGAAAAAGTCCCAAGGGCGCAGCGGTAAAGAGTGTGTGTGAAACGGGTAGAGGTTGGTTGAGGTTGAGGGTTTGAGCCTTGCTCACCCTCAACTTCACAATTTCCCCGTTTTTACTTTTTTGCAACTTTTCTTTTTGGAAAAGCTTTAAGACTTAAAAATACGCAATTTTTGTAAAATGACTTTTTGTAAAAAGCACAAATAAGCACAGAATAAGCACTTAAAAAGAGACAGAATGCTTAAAAAACTAAAACTTAAAAGAAGCTAAACTATGTGCCTTTTTTAGGACAAATAAGCAAATAAAAAAAGGGAAATAAGCTAAAACAGGTAATAAGCTATACCTAATAAGCAATAAAGAACAAAATTTTAGCTAAGAAAATAAGCTAACTGAGCTTAAAATGACAGAAATACTCTAAAAGCTTAAATACTTAAAAATTTCTAAGTTAAAAGCTAATAAGCTCTAAATAAGCTAACTAAGCTAAAAAGACTTAAAAGCTACCCTAATAAGCAAGATTAAGCACAATGTAAACAAATTTAATAAGCCTAAAAGCTTTGAAAAGCAAATAAGCTCTTGGGTCCAAACTGCTATCCAAACAGCCCACAAGGGCACTATTGAGCTTAATTTTAAGCACTTAAAAGGATCCTTATGGAAAAAGACGTGTATATTCTTAAAGCTTATCCTCCAAAGTTTCTAAATCAGCAATTAATAAACAGTTTGAAACACAATTAAGCTATGAAAAATGCTTATGAAAATGGGTACTCACACAGATTTGACTCTGATTGGTTTTCTTCAAAAGTCATTTGGGCTTTTTGCATCCTTAATTTTAAGCAAGTAAAACAAGTAAAAACCTTAAAATAAGCTAAAACAGATGGAGCTAGATGTCCAAAGAGCTTATGCTATCATTCTCAGATTCATTAACAACCTAAATCTACCCTACATTTGGAATTAAAAAACTAGATTTAAAGCTTAAACAATAGACTTATAAACCTAGACAAACACACATGACAAAAACAGACTTTAAACAAGACCTATTCTATTCCATTGTGAATCAAAAAACAAGCATGAAAACTACACCTATGAGCATCTAATCAAAACTTAAACAAATAAGCTATGTTACCAAACTTAAACTACCACATATTCAAACCTCACATGCAAAAATCTTTGAAAATAAGTTTTAAACTTTCAAATCTAATAAAAGCTGTTTAAAATAACTTAAAGGAGCTTAACAAATTTAGATTAATGACCCAAACAGCTTCACACTTAATTTTGACCCGTTTTATAACCTTATCCCAAACACCCCTTTAAGTTTTCTAAAATCAATTTTAAGCTACAAACAAACTAGGAAATAAGCAGTAGAAATAAGCAAACAAGGAATTGGCAGTTTTAAGCTAAAATGGACTGTTTAAAGTCAAAACTTAACTAAATGACATAAAAGCAATAAAAAGGCATACATAAGCAATAAAACAACATAAATAAGCAAGAAGCAGAAATAAGCAGTAAATAAGCAATGCTACAGTAAATAAGCAAAAATTGAAAAATAGAAACTTACAAAACCCTCGCTCAAAACAGGGTAAATAAAGCAATCTACAAGCTCTAGCTTGTCAAAGACAAGCTAGTGTGGTCTATAAGCTCTTCCTTTGCTAGCTTATCTTCCAATTCAGCTGAGGTAACTTTAGGGGTGAGCTTTTGATTGTGATTTTTGGTTTTTTTAGACAGAAATGAAAACAAGTGTTTATATAAGCTTTTAATGAATCAAAAGCTTATACAAGAGCTTAAAAACAGTATTTAAAAGACAATATAAGTAAATGACAATAATTTAAAGAAAGCTTAAAATTTCATTAACTTGAAAAAAAAAATTACAATGACTGAATTTAAATGACAATAATTAAAAGACAGGTAAATTAAAGTGGCCTAAACTTTGTTAATACAAGAATGGACTAAATGGAAAAAAATTAAAATTACAATATTAAAAATTAGACAAATTTTGTTAATACAATACTGGACTTAACAAAAATTCGACCCCAAAACAATAGCTACAAATATCCTATATTTATACTAAAACTATTCTAAGTCTTAAGCTTCACTTGTGTGCTTCTTCTGTGTGTGCTTCAAGAGCTGTGTTTGTTGTGTGAGTAGAAGCCAAAATCAAATCTCAGCCCTTGAAATTTCTTTGTCCCCAAGTCATATGATCAAAACCCTTCATTTTGCTTGTCTAATGGTGTTGTTTAGGATTGCCAAAGTGGCAATTGGCTTCTTGTGATGTGGGGTTAAGGGGAAAGTGATGGTTTTGGCTGGTGGGAACAGTGAACGAGGTAGGGAGAGTGACAGATGAACAGTAATATGGGCGGGAAAAGTGTGTTCTGTTTTGATTTGGTTAACAGGGTAAAGGTTTGGGGTTTTGGCAATAATGGTCCCTCAAGGTGTATTATATGATTGCAACCATCGTCCTTGTGGTGATAAAAGTTTTAAGGGGTTGGCAGGTATGACCCCTGAAGTTGTATTGTGAGTTTACACTCACAGTCCTTTTGGGACTAACGGTGTAAGTGGTAATAGCTAATGGCAGTTAACTTGATGATGGGCTTATATATTGGATTTGGGCCACGTTTGTATAGAAGGGTTTTGGGCTTAAATGGTCTTCATAATACTTTAATGGGCTGACCCGACCCATTTAATGGGTACGGGTGGGCCCATTAAGTATTCTTTGGCTTCGTCTTTGACTGTTGACTTTTCGGGGTTGACTTTGACTTTGACTTCTGTTGACTTTAGCTTTTTCACGCCTTTCCATTCCGTGCTCGGTTTTGTCCGTTTTGGCTTTGTTTTTAGTCCTTTTGTCGGATATCCGTTTCCTGTACAATATAAGTAAAAACATACAAATATAATGTATTTTTGGTACGTTTATTATCATTTAACTCCGATTTTAAAGGTTAAAGGTATGTGTATTTAGGCACATACCAAACGACCAGTGTACCCGATCGATAGTAGTTTCATGGTAAGTAGCGTGTCGATCACTGAGAGCGAGGTTAAATCCATCAATTTAATTAATATCTTGGTTATCTAATATATGTTAATTCTATTCTAATCCTGTGTTAAACCTATGTCAGACTAAATCCTAATTCTAATAGAAAAGGGGGGTTTTCAGCCTGAGAGACTGGCACAGTTTGGTTAGTGACTACAATCAATTCAAGAAACTGTTACCCACGCAAGCTAATTAACAAAAGATTAAAAAGCGGTCGAACCTTATATAAGAAAACTGTATTAACCATTATTAATCTGATTAGAACATTGGTTTGTTTATTAAGTGCAATGATTTCTTCTCTCGAGGTGGCATATAATTCTTAAGACTTAGGCGTTACATCATCCTAAGACCTAGATAGACACGTTAAAATCTGTCAACAATTAAGCATCCACGTAAAGCATCCATATTATGCTGATTATAAAAATCTCTTAAGGGATTAATAGTAATGGTAATCTTGTTAAAACCCTAGCTCATAGAGAGCTTTACCCACTTACCGTGTTAATGCAATTTATACACTAATAAGTCCACTTGTCCAAAGCTATCGCATGGATCAGAACGTTATTTGTTGAATTTATCAAAGTCACCTGCTAGTCAACGACATCAAATAAACCATTGACAATATCCAATTAACTAGTTAATCCGAAGCGATCCTAGAACACAGACTTAGAGGACACATAAACAATATAAATTGATAAAGCATAACAAGCATACAAACGATAAAAATCAAGAAAATAGTATATAAACAAATACCAAACATTTCAGATCTTCATATAATGGCTAATAACCCGAAGGTATTAGCCCTTTCACAAGTCACAATAAATACCAGCTTAGTAGATTTTAGCCAAGGTAAACTAACACCGAGTTAATGAATGATTACCACAAACTGAACAATTACTAAAGGATATAGAATACACGATGTCTCCCATGAATTGAATACGTTGCACGACCAGTCTTCTGCCTTTTTCCTCCTCTGAAATCGACTTTTGTGGATAGGTACGAGAATAAGATTTAGCACGATTATAACTCGTTTTTGAGTTTTCTATTTATAAGTCCCTGGAAGTTGGTTCAATACGGCGTATCCAATAGTTGGATACAACGTATTAGGGATTTCTTAGGGTAGGGACCACGCAACATACACAACAATTCACACAATCATAAGCACAATGCAAGTGTAAAAGTAAAGCGATAAATGTAAAGACATAAATAAAGGGAAAGGTAAAAGAAAATGCAAACCGACACGAAGATTTATAGTGGTTCGGTCACGAAGCTCTTCTTCGCCCTACTCTACTCCTCGAGTATCCAACTCGAGAGTTACTTCACTAATCAACAAGCTCCCTTTCGCAAAGAAAACCTTATAAAGCCAAATGCTTTACATTATTTTCCGACACTAAGCTAGATGTCGAGTCCTTCTTCGGGTACAACCAAACCCGTTATGTTTTATGGCCCAACATAACAAACCTTGTATTTTATGGCCTAAACACATAAACCGTGTCGCTTACATTATTTTCCGACACTAAGCTAGATGTCGAGTCCTAATCTTAGCTAGAACCAATCTACCACATCACCAATGTATTTTAAGGCCTAAAATACTAACCAACCCACAATCAACCCATCCAAATATATACATCATTTAGATCTACACACTACTAAAGATTGAAAGACATGGACTCGATCTATATGTAACAAATGTTACAAATGGACTAACTAGACTACATAACTTCGGATCTTGAAGATGACCGAAGTTATTTTCTTGCACTTGAGGAAAGGAGAAAAGGATAGAAGATTTGATCACATTTAAACAAGATTAACCAAGTTGAATGATCAAAGATTTAGAGAGATTTAGTGAGATCTAGAGAGAGAAAGAACTGAAAGAAAATCGTGTAAAAGGGTTATGAAAATAGTTGGAGGTGACCCACTATTTATAGGAGCTGAAAAACAGACTGTCAGGAAACGGCGGTCCCATATATATTAGGGGGACGCCGGTATTTAAGGGGGCTGTCGGCCTATTTAAAGGGCCGCCCCGACAGACGCTCCTGTTTTTGTCTTTTTGTGGTGACAAACCTGTCTGGTAAAAGTGTAACATGTTTGGGGGGGAAGAACTAGATTTTGAATTTTGAAATAATTACAACATAAAACATTTCTTTATAATTTAAAAATAATTTGTCTAATTAAGTTTTGAAAATTTTATTTTGTTACATTTATAAAAATGTAAAGTTTAAGACAAAAACTTATTTCTTTGATCATCCTACAAGTTTAATGCTTGTTTGTACATACCTTATGTGATTTACGTCAGGTGTAAACCAATGTCCGTCTTGATGCATACTTGAGACGTCTAGAGATGTTGATGCATGTATGCATTGATGATTTGTGATTATGAGTAACTTGCGCACTTTACGTTACGTATTACAAGTCACATGTTTGTCATTACCAAAACATAAAGAGATCGTATAGATTAAATATCGTAATATTTGCACTAACAATCTCCCCCTTTTTGATGATGACAAACTATGTAAACTATAACACATAGTAAAGTTTAAAAGTTACTCGTTTACACTTCCTTCTCCCCCTTTTATTGAAGCAAAAAGATATTATGTAGATAATGGTTGGAGCATATACGTTGGAGGTTTGAGAAGAAGACATGATAAGAGGGTACGTGCTCCGGGAGGAATGAGAAGAAGGTAGGTGCTCCGAGTATATAGGTTTGAGGTATGAGGAGAAGATATGAGAAATAAAAGTGAAGGTGATTGTGTGTTTCTTAGATAGTTTAGAAAAGGTCATGAGAGATGAGAGGTAGGCAAGAGAAGAAGGTAGGTACTTTGAGTGTATAGGTTGAAGGAATGAGGAAAAGGTAGGTGATCCAAGTATATTGGTTGGAGGAATGAGAAGACAACATGAGAAATACGGTTGAGGTGATTTTGTGTTTCTTGGATAATTTAGAGGATGTCGTGATAGATGAGAAGAAGGCATGAAAAGAAAGTAGGTACTTCAAATATATAAGTTGAAGGTATGAGAGGATGACCTTAAGGTTTAGGGTGATTTTGAAGTGGAGGAGGTGAAGTATTTGGAGTATGAATAAACCCTTCATCGTATTTGACAATCCCCAATCCTATCTTCCTATAAAGGTGAGCTTGCATCATCCTAGTGAAGTCTTCTATCATCATGGTTAAACTAAATCCATGCTATTAAACCACATAGCTCCTAGCTCCCCCTTGCTTATTGCATCCCCATGATAATTACATTCCTTGTATATTGACTCTAACGGATCCATAGATCAAATAAATTACCATCGATGCTCAAGAAGTTCGATGCAATTTAAATGAGTAGAGCGCTTGCAAGTGCTCCCCCTCGGTGTATGCTCCCCCTTGTTTGGGGAACCAAGGAATCAAGATATTGTTGTGCTACAAAACAAAGTTAGTAGACAAGTGCACATATACATATAGCAAAACATTAGCGGGGAACTAGACATGCACTTCTAGGTTTTATTATTCTAAAGTATGACACTTTTGAAAGAAAGTTAGAAGCTAGACACATGCAATCATTATTTAAAAAAACAACAATCTAAATGATATAATTAAAAGACTCAAGACGTATGTTTACGGAGAAAGATTAGACCGACTTTTGATAAACGAGAATTGGATTCGTTTATTGATTGACACAAAAATATTATGAGAATGACCTTTTTAAAAGTAGACGAATGACACTTAATATCTTGGCAAAATATGTCAAATATATATATATATATATATATATATATATACTTTCAAAGAATAAAAAGAAAAATAAGACGAGGATGGAGACGATGTGCTCTTGGATGTGAATGAAAATGATTCCATAGAGCCGAAAAGTGGGAAAGGATGAGTGATACTAAAGAAGGAACGTGTTGACGAGAGGTTGATAGAAAAGATTGATATATCATTTGCACTAACAATTGATGTGCATATGATCCTATCGAGACAAAAGTGGATGATTGGGAATTCAAAGGTTTGTTTGGTGTTTTGTTGGTTGACAATGTTGAGGAACAAAGGTGGGATGTGAAATGAGGTAGTTCTTTCATGGTGGAAGAATAATGAGAGACTCAACAATGTGGTGACTCAATAACACTTGAAGATTGAATATCTTCTTTATGTTCTTCACTTTCTAGAAAGTGGAAAATAAAATATCTCAAAAACAAGTTTTAATGTGATAAATTCATATTCTCGATACTCTTAAATAACTTAAAAGTTGATTATCAGAGGAGAAGAGAGCAGAAGAGGTCAAGCAAAGTATTCCATTCCATAAAGACAACGTTTGTAAGATCCTATACTTTAGTAATCATTTTTTTAGTTTTTGGTATCATTCGTTCTACGTCGGTTAGTTTACCTTGGATAATAATTTACTCTTTGTAATTTATTATGAGTTTGAAGGCTATACTTTGGGTATTAGACATTATCATGAAGATTTGAATTTTTTGGGTATTTGTTTGTCTTGTTTTCTGATTTATTGTTGAGAGACTTGTTTATGTTTATCTAATTTTATACTTGTTTACGCGCTTTTGTATGAGACATGTCATTCAAACTTAGATTAGTAAAGCGGACCAGTTAGATATAGAGTCCGTGATAGCTCTCTATTTAGTAATTTATCATCTAGAATCATCAGTATCATGATATGTTCCTTCTAAGTCTGTGTCTGGTTACGCTTCGGGCTTAATAGTTTAAATTGGAGTATTGCTATGGTTTATTGATGTGTTTGACTAGAATGTGAACCTGATATTGTAACAATAAACGTTCTAATTCCATTGGATAGTTGGACAAGTGGACTACTAGTGTATAAATTACCATTAAGCGGTAAGTGGGTAAAGTCTCTATGAGCTAGGGTTTAACAAGATCACCATTGCTTTAATCCCTAAGATAGATTATAATTAGCAAATAAGGATGCTTTATGCGGATGCTTTAATTGTGACAGAATTAATGTGTCTAGGTCTTAGGATGATGAAACGCCTAAGTCTAAGAATGATATGCCACCTCGAGAGAAGAAATCATTGCACTAAATAAACAAACCAACGTTCTAATCGGATTAATAATGGTTAATACAGTTTTCTATCATTAGGCTCGACCGCTCTTTTATCTTCTGTTAATTAGCTTGCGTGGGTAAAAGTGCCTTGAATTGATTGTAGTCACCAACCAAACCGTGCCAGTCTCTCAGGCTGAAAAACCCCCTTTTCCCGTTAGAATTAGGATTTAGACTGACATAGGTTTAGAATAGAATTAACATAGATTAGATAACCAAGATATTAATTAAATTGAAAGATTTAACCTCACTCTCAGTGATTGACACTCTACTTACCACGAAACTACCACCGATCGGGTACACTGCCCGTTAAAGTGTTGTTTTTGGTTGAGTCGGCAAAATATAAATTTAAAACTTGAAAACATTAAAAAAACAACCCTACACTACAACACATCAAGTTTTTTGGCGCCGTTGTCGGGGAGTGAAGTTGTTTAATTCTTCTTTATTAGAGTTTTTGTTTAGTTTAGTTTAGATTAATTTGCATAATTGTGTGTTTGTTTTGTGTGTTTGTTTTCTGCATTGTATATTTTGCATATTGTGTTTGTGTGTGTTTCGCATTATTCAAAGTACGCTATTAAATTTATTTTTTTCAAACCAATACGGCGTATTTAATTTATTGGATACGGCGTATAAATTTTTTTTCAAAGCAATACAGCGTATTCAACTTTATCATCAATACGGCGTATTTAGTTCACTGAATACGGCGTATTAAGCTAGTTGACAGTTTTCTTTCCTAGCGAATTTATTACAGGTTAAAATGGACGACCCCAACATTACTATGGATGAGTATATCAGGCTTGAGGAAGAAAAAGCTCATAGACGTAGGAAAGTGTTTAACTGGGAAACTGCTATGTATGGTAAGATATGTGATAATAAAGACGTTCACGACCTCGGATCTGTTAAACTGAATTCCTAGCTATAGTATTTAACGAGACATTAACATCTGAAGCAACACTCTTGTGTGAGCCTACGGTAAGTCCTCTTAACGTCGTAATTGACTTTAGAATATCATTTGATGAATCCGACAATGAAGATTGCACGGTAATTTTCGACAAAAATTCATTTTTCTACAAAATAATTTCTGTCAACAATTTAAAAACGGATTCAGAAAATGATAATGATAAAGTCAATATGCCCTTCCTTCCATCACCCGAGTCAACGGTCAGTTATATTAATGATTTAGACTACTTTAATAATTTTGAGAAAGAATTTCCAGCCATTATTTACAATGATGCTCAAATGTCTAAATTAGATTTCTTTACTGAACCCACTTTAAGTCCTCAACATATCGATGAATTTGATTTGAAAGATGAAACATCATTGTCCGAATGTGATGAAGTGGAACAAAATGTTTTATACTTTAATGATCTATTTTATTTTAACGTAATTTATCCCGATGATTTAAAATCGGATGAGGACAATGATGATGATAAAATCGATATTGAACACTCTTCGGGGGATTTACCTGTCATACCATTACCTAATGTAATAAATAACAATGATCGAACACGCATGTCTATCCCGGCATTCCGGGTGTGTATGTGTGCTTCGGCTGCCTTGTTGGAGTGGTACTTCTGGCGAAAGATTGGAGAATGATCAAACCGTACGCCTTTCCATACAAAAACCCATATTTACCTTTATAAACTTGTTACTCCTTGGATTTTGTGGTGGAGATGTATATCCTTGCCAAGCTTATGATAGAATACTCGTCATAACTGAGCAATTGAGCGATTTAGTTACATGTTACCACGTAGATTAGTTGAGTAATTTGAGTGTTTTCATCTTCTTATTTCGTGAGGTGTTTGATTGTGTACTTGTAAAAGATCAAATAAGTGCTTTAACGGAAAATATCCTTAGGGATGCATTTTTATAAACTTCTAAAGGCTGCTTGAGGACAAGTAGGATTCAAGTGGGGGGATATTTGATGACATCAAATAACGTCTATTTTATAGCATCATTTATCCCATGATATTAACCCATTTTGTATAGTTATTGCAAAGAATTGTTACTTAATCGTTTATATTTGAGAATTGCAGTAATTATGGAGTAATTGGTGAAAGATAGCAAAAGGCGCGCATTCTGGAGCTTAAATGGAGATATTTTGAAGATTACTACTCTGAAGACCAATACGCCGTATCCATCAAGAAGATACGGCGTATTCGTGCCTGCACTCACCAAAGACCACAAAAGGAAAGAAGATCAATACGCCGTATCCAGAGAGACTCAATACGCCGTATTCAAGATATGGATATAATATAATATTCTGGAAGATATCAAGCGTGGTCCCTACTCCAAGAAATCCCCAATACGCCGTATCCAACTCATGGATACGCCGTATCGAACCGACTTCCATGTCTTATAAATAGAAAACTCAAAAACGAGTTTTAAGTGTGCTAAATCATATTCTCGATACCTAAACCATAAAAGTCGATTTTCAGAGGAGAAGAAGAGTAGAAAAGGTCGAGCAACGTATTCCATTCCATAGGAGACAACGTGTAATTCCATATACTTTAGTAATCGTTCAGTTTTTGGTATCATTCGTTAACTCGGTTAGTTTACCTTGGCTAAATAATTGCTCTTGTATTTATTATGACGTTTGAAGGCTAATACCTTTGGGTATTAGCCATTATTCATGTAGATTGAATGTGTGGTATTTGTTTGTCTCGTATTCTTGATTTATGTTGTGGCTTGTTTTGGTTAATTCAAATTTATACTTGTTTACGTGCTTTTGTATGCGACCTATCATTTAAATGGATCTAGTGAATCAGACCAAGTAGATCTAGAGTCTGGGATAACTCTCTAGAATTATAGTTACACAAATATTGTCCTTCTAAGTCTGGGTCTAGGATACGCTTCAGGCTTAACTAGTTAATTGATATTGCTATGGTTTATTATCGTGTTGACTAGCATGGTGAACTAGATAATTCAAACAAATACGTTCTTGATTCAATTGGATAGTTGGATAGTGGATACTAGTGTATAAATTTCCATTACGTGATAAGTGGGGTAAAGTCTCTATGGCTAGGGTTTTATAAGATCACCTTTGCCTTAATCCCTAGATAGATAATAATCAGCAAATAGGATGCTTTATGCAGTTGCTCTTAATTGTGACAAATTTTAATGTGTCTAGGTCTTAAGGATGATTGAAACGCTCTAAGTCTAAGAATGAATGCCACCTCGGAGAAGAAATCATTGCACTAATAAACAAACAATGTTCTAATAGATTAATAATGGTTAATACAGTGTTCTATTATTAGGCTCGACCCATTTTTATCTTTTGTTAAATTTTAGCTTGCGTGGGTAAAGTGCCCTGGTTAGATTGTAGTCATCAACCACACGTGCTAGTCTCTCAGTCTGAAATCTCTCTTTTCCCGTATAGAATTAGATTAGACTAACATAGGTTTAGAATTAGAGTTATCATAGATTAGATAACGAAGATATTTAATATAAATTGAAGATTTAACCTCACTCTCAGTGATCGACACTCTACTTACCACGAAACTACTACCGATCGGGTACACTGCCCGTTAAAGTATTATTTTTGGTTGAGTCGGCAAAATATAAATTTAAAACTTAAAAACATTAAAAAAAACAACCCTACACTACAACACATCAAGTTTTTGGCGCTGTTTCCGGGGAATGAAGTTGTTTAATTCTTGTTTTTATTAGTGTTTTAGTTTAGTTTTAGATTAATTTGCATATTTGTGTGTTTGTTTTATGTGTTTGTTTTCTGCATTGTATATTTTGCATATTGTGTTTGTGTGTGTTTCGCATTATTCAAAGTACGCTGTAGAATTTTTTCAAACCAATACGGCGTATTCAATTTATTGGATACGGCGTATAAATTTCTTTTAAACCAATCCAGCGTATTCAACTCTATCATCAATACGGCGTATACAGTTTCACTGAATATGCCGTATTAAGCTATTTGACAGTTTTATTTCCTAACAAATTTATTACAGGTTAAAATGGACGACCCCAACATTACTATGGATGAGTATATCAGGCTTGAGGAAGAAAAAGCTCGTAGACTGGGAAAGTGTATAACTGGGAAACTGCTACGTATGGTAAGATCTGGGATAATAAAGACGTTCACGACCTCGGATCTGTTGAAACTGAATTCCCAGCTATAGTCTTTAACGACACGTTAACATCTGAAGCAGCACTCTCGTGTGAGCCTACGGTAAGTTCTCTTAACGATGAAATTGACTTTAGAATATCGTTTGACGAATCTGACGATGAATATTGCACGGTAATTTTCGACAAAAATTCATTTTCTTACAAAATAATTTTTGTAAACAATTTAAAAAAGGATTCAGAAAATGATAATGATAAGGTCAATATGCCCTTGCTTCCATCACCTAAGCCAACGGTCAGTTATTTTAATGATTTAGACTACTTTAATGATTTTGAGAAAGAATTTACAGCCATTATTTACAATGATGCTCAAACGTCTAAATTAGATTTCTTAACTGAACCCACTTTAAATCCTCAACATATCGATGAATTTGATTTGAAAGATGAAACATCATTGTCCGAATGTGATGAAGAGGAACAAAACATTTTATACTTTAATGATCTATTTTCTTTTAACGTAATTTATCCCGATGATTCAAAATCGGATGAGGACAATGATGATGAAAAAATTGATATTGAACACTCTTCGGGGGATTTATCTGTCATACCATTACCTAATGTAATAAATAACAATGATGGTGCCTATGCACATGCGTCAAATAAGCTTTTGGAAACTAGTTACGATACGTCAAGTAAATTTTTCAAAATCGAAATTTTTATCAAGGAATTATGTGTTAATATCGTGACTTAGAATTTTCTTAACAAAGGGATGCAACTAATTTTTATAATTAAAAATTTGTATGTACCATTTGGCATCCCGTTCGACCCCAAACTGTTTTATAAGGATGGGATTAAATTGGGCACGTCTAACTTAAAGACTATTCTGTCAACAAAAGTGCTTGCCGGGAGACAACCCGGAATGTAATTTTCAATTTTTTTGAGTCTGTCTTCCTAGACTATCTATACGGCGTATCCAAACCTCATGGATACGGCGTATCGACTATCTGGACGTTATCCAGTCTTTATTTTTCAGCACAGTCAATACAGCGTATTCGACACATGTATCAATACGGCGTATCCTGGGGAATGGATACGGCGTATTCACCAAACTGACCCGTATTTAGTTTGTTTAGTTTAGTTTAAATTAACCATAGGTACCAAGATAGGAGCGCATCGTTTTTCCTATATTTTAAACAGGACCTCGTGAAAGAAATATCGACAAATATTGGTGAAGAATTTATAAATATGGAGATCTTGAAATGTTGGAGTCTTGAAACCTCAAGGCGGCTGTTCAACACGAATTCTTGCTCAATAAATCAACATGGAGAATCTATCGAGCAAATATCATGGGAGTTTCTCATTCTAATTCTTTTTAATTCCCGTATTTAATGTTTTATCTATACAACGAAGACGTTGTATAATTCAAGTGGGGGGTGGAATTAGAAAGTATACTTGTCCTATTTTTTTCACTAAAATGCTTTAACTGTGCTCAAATTTAAAAAATTTCAAGCATACTTTTGTGAAATTACTTGATACATAACCCGCACACAATAACCCATGTTAGATATTGTGAGGATTTAACCTTATCCATTTTTAAATGTTTACCCAAATTCCACAAAATATGAGTGTGTCGGTGATGTAGCAGACTTTAGAACTTGGCTTGGTATATCATTCGAGATCGCAATAATGAGTACTATGGGTTTAGATGGAGTAACTTGTTTAAATTGGTAAATTTTAGGATTACACCCAAATTACAATTATTGGTACGTCCGAAGAATGAAGAATTATCGAA
>BQNB010029673.1:0-30435 GCA_026074375.1 Tanacetum coccineum
GAGACTATTATATATTGCCATATATACCTTGCCATTCATTTCATCATTTCTTTATACCTTACATGGTTTCATATAAAGGAGATTTATATAATCTTTTGCTTGTGCAGATCATGGCAGCTTCAGCTATTGCTATTTCTTCTGATTCATCAGATGTGAGTGTGGGATCACCACCCTCTCAGGTTATTCTTTTTGATGATATTCCTACTGTTATTCCTTCTACTTCTGTGGTTGCTCCAGAGACTTCTACTATTGCTCCTGTTATTTCATTTGCCTCTCTTGTGGTTGAGATGACTCTTGTCACTTCACCCACTGGATTGTATGGCTTGGTTCCCTACTCGGTTTCCGATTCTGATTCACCAGATGAGATGTCTTCACCAGAGCACCTTTCCCTGCTACTAGCTATTTCACCATTCTTATGCACCGATTCTTCTGAGGCTCCTGATTCTTCTGATGGACCACCATTGCAGGACCCTTATGTTGCTACCGTTGCTCGTTGGAGGATCAGGGTAAACAACACGTCCATCATCATCATCATCTGAGTTTCCTATTGTTCCTGTTACTGCCCTGCCCGGATTCGTTGACGATCAGTGATTCTTATCCGACCCCGAGAGGCTATTCCTTTTGGTCGATCTTACCGCACCCATCTTAATAGGCCACATAAGTTGTTGATTACGAGGAAGAGAGTTAGACCTTTACCAGCTCGTAGATTAGCATGGAGGCATGTATCACCTTGTTCTTCAGACTACCGCCCATCTTCTTCTAGTTCATCTTTGGATTCTTTGCTAGTTTATTCTTTAGGTTTGGATGCACCAGATCAGGCTCATTCTAGATCTTCGACTAGAGTTGCATCACCTAGATTAGGTTACCCTCTGAGGAAAGCACCATGACATAGTGAGGCATTTCATCATTGGTGTGCTGCTCCATTATCTACTTTGTATCCACCGACTACATCAGAGTCATCATCAGGAGATTCATCAGAAAGACCACTGCATTCATCTTCACATTCTGTTGGACCATCTCACAAGAAATGTAGATCCCTAGTTGATTCTGTACCATTATCTACACTAGTTATTTGATCATTAGCTCCTACCCGTGCTGATCTCTTACCACCTCATAAGAGGTTTAAAGATTCACATTCGTCTGAGGCTATCATAGAGGAAGATACCGAGATTGATCCTATAAAGACTGAGGTTGATATGGAGTTGGGTATTGGTGATGGGGATGATGTTAGAGATAATGTTAAGATTGACCCTAGAGATGTTAGGGATGACACCGAGGAGTATGAGGCTGACACCAGTGTTGGAGACATGGTTGAGGTATGTATCGACCTGATGTCGGCACCGATAGTTGAGGAGGAGATTGTAGAGCCAGCTGGAGAAGATTCTTCTGATTCATCTGGCACTAGTGATGGCAATGTTAGGTCATTTGAGGATATGCAGATTAACTTGAATGCTGCTATGGGTGACTTTTACCATCACATGTCTGAGGTTCGTATTGATAGGATTGTCAAGATTAAGACTGTTCAGAGATGGCTGGAGGCCGATCAACTGATTTCTAGGGGACAGAGAGTTGGTATGATCGAGAGGATTGATAGCTTGAGGTTGGAGAACCTCAAGGTTCGTGCTATGTTGTATATCGAGAGGGATTGTGTGAATAGTCTTCGACTTTATATATCTCTTTCACAGGAGGAGTTTCGTTAGGTTTGTAGGGATCATGATGATACTTAGGGGAGACTTAGGACGTTGGAGTCGTATGTTGAGAGACATTTGGGTTTTTTCCCTTAGACTAGTAGTACCATGATCATGTAGGACACTAGACTGATGGTTAGGTCTAGATGTTAATAGTAGAAATAATTGTGGATCATGTACCTATTTTGGATCTTGTTGTAACCGAATTATGCTTTTATTTATGAAATGAAATGCTTGTTTTGACTCTCTCGCTTATTTATCTATATTGTTATTTATTCGTTCTGGCAATCGTGTTGTAATTATATTTTATTTCATAGCATGTATTAAATTATCGTTATCTACTAATCGTGTAGTCGTTTCAAAATCTCACCATGGGTTGTGTCTTGTGATGTAGAACAATAACCAACACTCATTCCAGTATGACCCCTGCCATAATTGAAGAAATAATCAACCAACGTGTGGACGCAGCTCTAGAGGCTCGCTGGGTTAACCAAGATGTTGAACTCGGGAATAGGAATGACAATGGAAGAGGAAATGGTAATGGACTTGGTAATGGAAATGGTACTAGAAATGGAAACAATAGAGGCGACAACAGTGACAGTAATGGGAATCGTAATGTAAATAGAAGAGGCGATAGGCCTATTGCTCGTAAATGTACTTACCAAGATTTCATGAAATGTCAACCATTGAGTTTTAAAGGAACAAAAGGTGCGGTTGGTTTGATAAGATGGAGTAAAAAGATGGGAACTGTGTTTCACATCAACAACTATCTGAAGAGATATCAAGTGAAGTATGCTACCTGTACTTTACTCGACAGTGCATTAACCTAGTGGAATTCTCACAAGAGAACCATCGATACTGATACTGCATACGCTTTATCATGGAGAGAGCTGTTGAAGCTAATGACTGAAGTGTACTACCCGAGAAATAAGATCTAAAAGATGGAAACCGAGTTGTGGAATTTGTCGGTGAAGAACAATGACATGACTACTTACACTCAAAGGTTCCAAGAACTTACAATGATGTGTACCAAAATGGTCCCCGAGGAGGAAGATCGGGTGGAGAAATTCATTGGAGGTCTTCCTAATAATATCCAAGGGAATGTAATTGCTGTAGAACCCACAAGACTACAAGATGCTATTCGAATTACCAACCACTTGATGGATAAAAAGTTGAAGGGCTATGCTGTAAGAAATGAAGAGAACAAGAGGAGATTTGACAACAACTATAGAGGAAATCGTAGGCAACAACCACCCCATAAATGACAAAATACTTGAGGTCAAAGTGTTCTTAGATCCTATACGGCTGGTAATAATAAGAAGAATGGTTATGAAGGCACACTTCCTTACTGCAATAGGTGTAGGATGTACCACGAGGGACAGTGTACTATAAAGTGTAACAACTGTAAAAAAGTTAGGCACATGACAAGAGATTGCAGGGCTGTAATTGCCACAACTACTCAAGGGACTCCAGGGCCGAATCAGAGGGTTATTACGTGTTTTGAGTGTGGAGCACAAGGACATTACCAGAAGGATTATCCCAAAGTCAAAAACCAAAACAGTGGGAACAAAGCAAGAGTTCCTAATGCAAGAGGCAAAGCATATGTCCTAGGAGGAGGTGACGCTAATCCAGGTTCCAACACTGTCACGAGTACGTTCCTTCTTAACGATCATCATGCTTATATGTTATTTGATTCGGGTGCCGATAGAAATTTCATATCAAATACTTTTAGTACATTGCTAGATATCATTCCCTCTGCCTTAGACGTTAGCTATGCTGTTGAGCTAGCTGACAGAAGAACTTCAGAAACCAGCACTGTGCTTAGAGGTTGTACATTAGGATTGTTAGGACATCCATTTAATATCGACCTGATGCCCATAGATTTGGGTAATTTCGACGTTATCATTGGCATGGATTGGTTAGCAAAGAATCATGCAGTGATTGTCTGTGATGAGAAGACGGTGCGTATTCCTTACAGAAATGAAATTCTAATCGTACAAGGAGACAAAAGTGACAAGGATAAGAAATCAATGTTGAGCATTATATCATGTGTAAAGGCCCAAAAGTATATGGAGAAAGGTTGTCAATTATTTTTGGTGTAGGTTACGATGAAAGAAAACAAAGACAAGTCGAAGGAGAAGCGACTCAAAGACATGCCAACTAAACGAGACTTCCTAGAAGTCTTTCCTGAAGACTTACCTGGATTACTACTGATAGTTCAAGTTGAAATCCAAATCGACTTAGTCCTAGGTGCTGCAATTGTAGCTCAAGCCTCGTATAGATTAGCACCGTTGGAAATGGAAGAATTGTCTACTCAACTACAAGAACTTTCTGACAAAGGATTTATAAGACCAAGTTCCTCACCTTAAGGAGCTCCGGTTTTGTTTGTCAAAAAGAAAGATGGCTCTTTTTAGATATGTATCCACTGCCGTAAACTTAACAAGCTTACTGGTAAAGAATCGATGCCCACTTCCGAGAATCAATGACTTATTTGATTAGTTGCACAGATCAAGTGTGTACTCGAAGATCGACTTGAGCTCTGGTTATCACCAACTCAGAGTTTGTGATGAGGATATCTTAAAGACACCGTTTAGGACCCGCTATGGTCACTATGAGTTCCAAGTGATGCCTTTTGGGTTGACTAACGTGCCAACAGTATTCATGGACTTGATGAACCGGGTATGCAGACCATACTTAGATAAATTTATGATTGTGTTCATCGATGACATCTTGATCTACTCTAAGACGAAGGAAGTATATGTGCACATCTTAGACTAATTTTGAAGTTAATCAAGAAGGAAGAATTGTATGCCAAGTTCTCGAAGTGCGACTTTTGGCTATCGAAGGTATAATTTCTTGGACACGTGATTGATAGTGAAGGCATTCACATTGATCCTGCGAAGATTGAGTCAATCAAGGATTGGGAATCACCCAAGACCTCGATAGAAATTCATCAATTTCTAGGTCTTGTTGGTTATTACCGATGATTTATCGAAGGTTTCTCCAAGATTGCCAAGCCTATGATGAAGCTGACTCAGAAAAGTGTAAAGTTCAGTTGGGGTAAAAAAGAGGAAACTGCTTTCCAGACATTAAAGAAAAAGTTGTGTAGTGCACCGATTTTGGCATTGCCCGAAGGAAGTGAAAACTTTTTAATATATTGTGATGCTTCTCACAAGGGATTAGGCGTAGTGTTAATACAAAAGGAGAAAGTCATAGATTATGCATCCCGCCAACTCAAAATCCATAGGAAGAACTACACGACACATGATTTGGAATTGGGAGCTGTGGTGTTCGCTCTCAAGATGTGGAGACATTACCTTAACGACACGAATTGCGTTATGTTCACTAATCATAAGAGTTTGCAACATATTCTAGATCAGAAAGAGTTGAACATGAGACAACGTAGATGGTTAGAGCTGTTAAGTGATTATGACTATGAGTTACGTTATCACCCAGGAAAGGCGAATGTGGTAGCTGATGCGTTGAGCTGAAAGAGTAGACCTAAAGAACTACGAGTTCGAGCCTTGGTTATGACAATTAGTTTAAACCTCCCTGTGCAGATCTTGAATGCTCAGGTTGAGGCAAAAAAGGAAGAGAATTATGGACCAAAAGATTTGTGTGACATGATTAAGAATCTGGAGCCACGTGTAGACGAAATGCTATGTTTGAAGAATAGAAGTTGGATACCCTATTTTGGTGACTTGAGAGCTTTGTTTATGCATGAGTCGCATAAGTCAAAGTATTCTATCCACCCTGGATTGAAAGGTATACTGGTGGCCCAACATGAATACCAAAAACTATCCGGTTTGTTGATTCAACCCATAATCCCAGTATGGAAATGGGAGAACATTACTATGGATTTCGTTACTAAGTTTCCTAAGATGACGTCTGGTCAAAATACAATTTGGGTAATTGTAGACCGACTCACAAAGTCTTCCCATTTCTTACCAATGAAGGAAACTGACACAATGGAGAAGTTGACAAGACAATACTTTAAGGAAGTAGTCTTGAGACATGGAATGCCAGTTTTGATTATTTTTGATTGAGACAGTAAGTTTACGTCTCATTTTTGGAAATCATTGAACGAAGCCCTAGGTACTCAACTGGATATGAGTATAGCTTACCATCTATAGATAGATGGTCAAAGTAAGAGGACCAACCAAATGTTAAAAGACATGCTACGAGCGTGTGTGATGGACTTCGGAAAGGGATTGGACAGACATCTACCATTGATAGAGTTCTCCTACAACAATAGATATCATACGAGTATTAAAGCTGCACCTTTTGAGGCGTTGTATGGTCGCAAGTGTCAGTCACCTATCTATTGGGCTGAGGTGGGAGACGCTCAGCTTACTGGCCCAGAAATTATTCGTGAAACAACAGAGAAGATCATCCAAATCAAGCAACGTCTATAAGCTTTACGTGATCAACAAAGGAGCTATGCTGATAAGAGACGTAAGCCATTGGAGTTTCAAGTTGGGGATAAGGTTATGTTGAAAGTATCACCGTGGAAAGGAGTGATACATTTTAGAAAATGGGGAAAGCTAAACGCTCGTTATATTGGACCTTTTAAGATTCTTGCCAAAGTTGGAATGGTTGCATATCGACTTGAGTTATCCAATAAACTGAGCAGTGTTCATAGTATTTTTCACGTCTCAAACCTTAAGAAGTGCTTAACCGACAAACCGCTCGCTATTCCGTTGGACGAAATCCACGTCGACGACAAGCTCAATTTCATTGAAGAACTGGTTGAAATTATGGACCGCGAAGTTAAACGTTTAAAGAAAAGTCACATTCTAATTGTGAAGGTCCAATGGAATTCAAGAAGAGGTCCCGAGTATACTTGGGAGCGCAAAGACCAAATGCAAAAAAAGTACCCTCATCTTTTCGTTAACCCTGAATCCGCGTCTCAAGCTATGTCCTGAGCTTTAAGGATAAATATCTTTTAATGGGGAAAGGATGTCACACCCCGTAAGTTTCAGGTCAACATTTTAAACCTTTTCGATTATTATCTTTGACTTTTTTTCATGTTACGTTTGAATCTGACAGTTTAACGGGAAGTTAAACCGCGTAAATTTGAAAAACATCATCTGGAGAGTCCCGGCATTGGTTATTAATAAATTTAGGCCTTATATGAGATATTTTAACTTTTCTAGGTGTTTTGTTGTAACACCCCCAAATTGGGTAGCAGCGGAATAAGGGTCCGGGGCGTGTTACTTCTCAGATCAATAACACAAGATAATATAAGAACGACCAAAAAGTCGTTTAAAACTGATACATTGGATTTAATAAAGTATGTGTTACAAAAGCCCGAAGCTTTACTTGTTTACTTGTTATTATTACAAAGATTTCCAGCCCATAACAGATATACAAAATGTAATACGACTAAATCTTTAATGCATGACTTCAAAATATAATCACCAATGTATCCTTCGCACCTCATACTTAATGACCTCCTGAAAAACATTGCATTTAAAAACGTCAACATAAAGTTAGTGAATTTCATAGGTTTATGTAAATGTATATGCAGGACCGCAAGACTTTTCCAGTGATAATGCAACAGATGCAGACATCAGTTAATAATTGAATACAATATATAAATATTGCCTAAGCTTGTGACACCAAATGTAATTACGTTTACCTAAGCTTGTGACACCGAAGCTCGACATAATTGAATACAATATAAAAATTGCTAACATTGCTCCGTGATGATGTTCACCCTTACATCCAGTAACCGAACGAAGTTATACGTTTGTTCCATTGATAGCAAGTCACCCCAACAGGAGGCAATCCCAAAAAATCTATCTATAATCAATCGCGCTCACATACCAGTAATTGGACAGATCATTGATTCATGGGCATGTGGTTTATCGCTACATAGGCAAAATGTAATCGTGTAAAAAATGTACACTTGCGTCCAATTTGTAAAACATGCATATGATTCCTCACCAAAAACTTGTAATTAATAATGTAAAATAGGGCTATGAACTCACCTAGTAGTAAACAGATAATCAAAAAAATCCCAATAAAAATGCGTCCACCTAACGCTCGAAGCAACCTAGTTACTAAAGGTCGAATCATAATCAATATGTTGTCTAACAACAACTATATATAATCCTAATATAGTTTATCATCGTACTAAAACGTTTGGCTACTATAATTTAAGAGGTCATGACATGACGCACGAGGAGTTTAGGACACTTTAAATCATAATCCAACAACTCGTCAAAACGCCATCCGGAAGAAGCCTCATTATGAAATTCCCTAGTAATATAGCACTTTGATAACTAATAACACATATATATATATATATATATATATATATATATATAAATATATGTATATATATAAATATATGTATATATATAGAATTTATATATATTTTATAGATATAATATATATATATAATATATATATATATATATATATATATATATATATATATATATATATATATATAGCTATATCACCATCTATTTGTTTAAGTGAAATCGTCATTATAAAGTAAAAACGTTTATAATTACGCCTTTAGTAAAAATGACATAACTTTGTCATTTAATCCCGAATCTCGCTGTTCTTACGCCCACGTGCATTTCGTATGTAAGACGAGTGAACATAAAATCACATTTTTTAGTTATGAGAATCTGTGAATGAATAAGTTTATTACATTCATAACAGCTATATAATCATTTAATACTTTTAATTAACGAACAACCCATGTTTGTCGTATCTATTCGTTATAGCTCCGTTGTTTTAGCGATTCTTTCGAACACGTTCTTGTAATTGAAGTTTTATCATATTATTGATTTTTATAAGTATAAGTTTCTATTGTGAAAAATTACTTTTTAAAAAAATTTGTTTTATAAAAGTAATAACTATCGTAAACTTTTAATAGGACGTATCTTCTTCGTTATTAATCAGTTTTTCGAGTTCTTTATGACCCCTTGATTCTTATGACATGTAGTATTTTATAAAATCATAAAACATATATATAAATTTCGAATTTCAAACAGCCCCTAAGATATTTTTTTTCCAAAATGTGTTTAAAACTTATTTTTAAGACTTTTTAGCTCTACACTTTGTTACAAACTCCATAGAACCCTTAATATCTATGTCATATACATATATTAGGGACCAGTTAGTCATGTATGTTCAGGTGGAAGTCCAATATAACAAGATTAACCATTTTATATTTACCATTTTCACTTAGTAACTCATAAGCTTTACTTTAGAAACCCTACAATTGCCACTTAAACATGTTTAAAACTATAACCAACATGTTAAAACACTATACATTCCTTTAAACATAATATTATCATCCATATGACATGTAAAATAAGTTACAAAAACATTAATCATATGTAAAAATCCATTTTCATATTCAAAAGTACCCTAAATGGTGTTTAACTATAATATAACATATGAACACATAAAATGCTTAGTTTAACTAAATGATTTAAGCTTTATATATAACCTGAGTGGATGAGTAGAGATAAGAATATCAAACACACCCTTGTGATAAGACCCTCTTGGCTTGAAAAATTAGGATGAAACCCTAATTTTTGTCCCAAGTAACCATATATTTTCCTTTCTTGCTTCTTGCTTGCAATTGGTGAACCAAACACATTGACAACACCTTAGAATACCTAGATATGATGTGTATAGCTTTGTATAATGGATAAAAATCAAGCTATGATTTTTGTTTGGACAAGTTTTGAGCCGGGGTTTTAGAAGAGAACAAAGGAAAGTATTTTGATTATTTTCTAGTAATGAATGAAGTATATGATCTCTTATCTCACACAAGCCTGAGTATATATGCTACTCGGTGATTCATGAAGAAATTTTTGAATGTCTAGTTGATGTATGCAATTGGCAAAGCTTCTTGAAGAAGATAGGTTACATGAGAAAAGATAGGCTTATTTAGAGCATATCTTGTCTAGTCATGGTTCAATTGCATGAAGATATTGTACAAAGCAACCTGGTGACTCTTCTTGGCTTATCCCAAGTCATAATACACGAAATAAAGTGAATAAGTTTAAGCTAGAATATGAAATTTGATCATTTATATAAGATACTATTGCATTATATAAAGTATAATGTAGTATAGACATAGAAAAATGTATAACTTGTACATTGTAATTAAGATTTAAATTCCTTCATAATGACTATATATATAAGTGATAAATACTTGAAGTTTTAAATAAAATTTAATTAATGAGATAAATCTTTGGGTATTTGATGAGCGAAATACGATTAACGTTGCCTTCCTGGAAGCTTAAACGTACTTTTTCGCGAGACGAAACACTTAACGAAACCAATAAAAATAAAATTTGCAAATGTTAGTAATTATCCTCTAAATAAACATATAACCCTTGCTTGATGTAAACATTTAATGTTTAATGCCTCGTTTACATTGAATGATCAATTTATAGTTTTTACGCGGCTAGTTTTAACTTAACGTTTACGTTTAACGAAAACGCGTAAAACCCTAAAAATAAATTGTGCATTACATAATGTCGTACAATGACCTAAAACACGAGGTGTTATATTCCTTCCCCAATTAAAAGAGCCTTGTCCCTCAAGGCTTACACACGGCACTTACGACGGTGCAGTCATGGTGAAGAGGTGTGGATATTTCCTCCATGAATTAATCTTCACGTTCCCATTAAACTCCGAACCCCGTCCTAGAGTTTCCATTGAAAACCTTGAAAATGGGACACGGCTCACCTCAATATGTATTGTAATTAGTTATCATGATTTCTACAGGCTCTTCAATGAAATATAGCTTGTCATCCACTTGAAGTCCTACAACGGAACGACTATTGGATCGTCATATTACATTTCTCAAGTTGGATACATGAAACGTATTGTGAACCCTGCTCAGCTCTTGAGGAATTTCAAGCTTGTAAGCAATGGCTCCAACCTTTTCCAACACTTGAAAGTGTCCGACATATCTGGGGTTTAACTTCCCCCGTTTGCCAAAATGTATGACCCCTTTCCAAGGCGAAACCTTAAGTATAACTTATCTCCAACTTGAAACTCCATCGGTTTACGCTTTAAGTCGGCGTAGCTCTTTTGTCGATCGCGAGCGGTTTGAATCCTTTGTTTGATCTGGATGATCCTCTCCATTGATTCTTGCACTAATTCTGGACCAGTGAGTTGAACTTGTCCAACCTCGGCCCAACACACGGGTGAACAACACTTTTGACCGTAAAGTGCTTCAAACGGTGCAACCTTAATGCTAGCATGATAACTGTTATTGTATGAAAACTTGACCAATGGCAAATGTTTAACCCATCCATTTCCAAAGTCGATTACGCAAGCACGTAACATATCCTCGAGAGTTTGGATGGTTCTCTCGCTTTGTCCATCAGTTTCCAAATGATATGCAGTACTCATATCCAAACTTGTACCCAAAGCCTTCTGAAGTGACTTCCAGAAATTTGATGAGAATCGAGGGTCACGATCACAGATAATTGAGACAGGTATTCCATGCTTCGTGACTACCTCCTTTAGGTACATTCTCGCCAGTTTATCCAAGGGATCCGTTTCCCTCATTGGCATAAAAATGGCAGACTTTGTAAGTCGGTCAACGATCACCCAAATAGTGTCATAACCCTGTGACGACTTAGGAAGCTTTGTGACAAAATCCATCGTGATGTTGTCCCACTTCCATTGAGGTATCTCGGGTTGTACTAACAAACCCGATGGTCTCTTGTGTTCGGCCTTGACCTTAGCACAGGTCAAACATTTGCTAACATAGGTGGCGATGTTGGCTTTCATATTGGGCCACCAATATAGCTTCTTTATATCCTGGTACATCTTGTCAGAACCCGGATGAATAGAGTATTTAGACTTGTGGGACTCGTGCATGATCACAGTCCTTAAGTCGCCATAACATGGTAACCAACTCCTGCCATTTAAGCACATAGTTCCATCCGCACGTGGTTCCAACTTTTCCGTTCTAAGTTTCTCCGGATCTTTTGAATTCTCAACCAACATACCTCCAACATCTTCGCTTTTGATGTTCTCTGGTTTCCGTGCTTCAGTCTGAGCTTTCAGGATTTGTTTAGGAAGATCCAAGCCAATAGTCATGACTAAGGCTCGAACTCTTAATGGTGGTTCTCGTTCCTTCCTGCTCAGAGCATCAGCAACAACATTCGCCTTCCCTGGGTGATAACGAATTTCGCAATCGTAATCACTCAGCAACTCTAACCAGCGACGTTGCCTCATATTTAATTCCTTCTGATCAAGAATGTGTTGTAAACTTTTAAATCTTGAGAGCGAACACTACTGCTCCAAGTTCCAAATCATGAGTCGTATAGTTCTTCTCATGAATTTTTAACTGGCGTGATGCATAAGAAATCACCTTTTCTCTTTGCATCAACACAGCGCCCAAACCCTTCTTTGAAGCATCGCAGTATGCGATGAAATCTTCGCTTCCCTAATGTAAGGCCAAAAAAAAAAAAAAAAAAAAAAAAAAAAAAAAAAAAAAAAAAAAAAAAAAAAAAAAAAAAAAAAAAAAAAAAAAATAAAAATACAACAAAGAAAAAAAAAAAAAAAAAAAAAAAAAAAAAAAAAAAAAAAAAAAAAAAAAAAAAAAAAAAAAAAAAAAAAAAAAAAAAAAAAAAAAAAATAAAAAAGGGGGGGGGAGAAAAAAAAAAAAAAAGATAAAAAATAAAAAAAAAAAAAAAAAAAAAAATTAAAAAAAAAAAAAAAAAAACAAAAAAAAAAAAAAAAAAAAAAAAAAAAAAAAAGAAAAAAAAAGAATTGGTGCACTGCACAGCTTCTGCTTCAACAGTTGAAAAGCTGCTTCTTGTTTATCGCCTCAATCAAACTTGACACCTTTCTGGGTTAGTTTGGTCATTGTCTTGGCGATCTTTGAAAACCCTTCGATGAATTGAGCGTGCCGGATTCACACCGTAAATATATATAATATATAACAAAATATAAAATATATAAAGAAGTGTAAAAACCAACAATCAATGATACCGAGAAGTAGTATAGAATGTTCCCGGGTCGTAAATCCCCAACGAGGCTGGAATGGTAAATCGATACGATCGAAGATTTGAGTTTGAAGGAAAGAATTGGTTTGGGAAGTTGAAAAAGTCAAATTAGATAATAACGGAATAAAACGTTTAAGAAAAACCTAGAAATTACGAAATTAAACTAGAAAACGAGACCCCGAAAAAAAAATAAAAAATCCCGTACAAAAGGGGGAAACCAAAAATCTTTAAAAGATAAGCTACGAAGAAATTTTGGCTTCTAAACTACTCTAAGGACCGAATCACGAAGAATGAAAAAGACTAACCGAAAACGGAGTTCGTTGACCCAAAACAGTCCAAAACAAAACCCGTACCCGTACCGTGCTTTAAAAATAAAAAGTTTTTAAAAATGACCCTACGAAAAATTTTATATTATTTCCTACAAACTAGATGAAATGAAAAGAAAGTTTTCTAAAAACAAAATAATTTTTTTTTGAAAAATTTTTGTGTTATTTTATGAAATAAAAAAACTTTCACTAAACTAAATTAAAAAAAATACAACACGTTTACAAAAAAATTCTGAAATTTTTTTTTAAAAATACATTTATACTATAAAGGTCCAACAAATATAAGAAACAAAAATAAGCGTGAGGAACTAAGCACCCCAAAAATAAGCCGAACGGCTTAATAAGCTTATAAAGCTTAAAACATACCTTAAAAATCCAGCACCTTGGGTCTATAACGAAAAAGACCCAAGTGGCGCAGTGGTAGAGTGTATTGATGAAAGGTTAAAGGGGATAGTTAACCGAGGGGTCCCTGGGTCGATTTTGCTCACCACTCCTCCGGGTCCTTGTCTTCCCCCTCTTTTTTTTTTAAACAACTCTAGGAAGAAATTTGTAACAATCTAAAACTAAAGGGTAGGCGGCCAAATTTAATTAAATTACACTATAGTATTAAAACGTGTAACCCCGCACAACAAAAGATGTACCAAAACCAACCCTACGACATGCTTATTTTTCTAGCTTTATAAAAAAAGTATAATTTTAGCCAAAACTTAAACTACAAACATATAACCCAGAAATAATTTAAACAACATTAATAAAAGCACTTTCAGCTTTTGACAAAAGAATAAGCTAGAAAATAAGCCTAAAGTTGACAGCAGCTAAAATGGCTTAAAAGCTAAAAAAGGCTAAGTCTTTTAGACTTAGGGTCAAATTAAGCTAAGACAAGGAACTAGATAGGCTAAAAGGTCTAAACTAAACTAAATGGCTAAAAAGAAAAGGAAAGCTAGCTAAATAAGCTGAGTAAGCTTATGGACATAAAATCTTAACCAAAGCTTAAGAGTTAAAATGATAAACTGGGACATTCCAAATAAGCTAAAAAAATGGGAAATAAGCAACTAAACTATCATAACATAACCTAAAGCTACATGACACACTTTGAGCTTATGGGATAAGCTCAATAAGCCAAAGTCAAAAAATAAGCAATCCTTATGCCTAAGTTAAACTGAAAACAGCCAAGTGGCAAGATTGGGCTTAAAAATAAGCAACCAAATAAGCTTATCAAGGGCTGAAACTTTGAGGACTTATACTAGGGCTTATAAACTCTTACAACAAGCCAAATACTTGGGCTTAATGTGTGCTTTAATGGCTTGATAACAATTGAGCCTAAAGTTCCCCCATTGCACCAGGGGACTTTAAGGCAAAGCTCCAAGCTTATTTGACAGCTTATTTTAAGCTGTCAAATAAGCACTAAAAGCAAAAAAACTAAACAGATAGAGTACTCTATCTAATGACATTGTCACAAATTTTGGACTTGTAAAAACCCTATTAACTTGCTTAATTTTTGTTTGAAAAAAGGTCCCTTTGGTTTTGAGAAACTATGCAATAAGAACCTTGGTGGATATTATATGCCGTCACAAAGTCAAAACACCTAAGGGATGTTGCATGCATGTTTTTTGACACACAAAATACCAAATTATTTACCCTTAACTAAAATTCACAAGTGCCTTATCCCAAAAAGCAATTTGTGGACATTAAAAATTTCACACGATTTTCAAAGAAGGATTTGTTACACTTTTGAAAAACAATATTTCCAACTAAAAATATATTAAAAACAGCTTAAAAGTGTCTTAAAACTTGTGCTTAAATTGACCAAGTAACCATAACCCATGCTAAAAGCCTTTTTGACCCGTTTTGGCCTTGTGCCAAACACCCCTTTATTTAAAACTGCCAAACCAAAATAGGTTTAAAATCCATTTTTAAACTAAAACTTTAAAAACCTTTTATCTACTTCTACTTATTTTGACCTATTTAGACTATTTTAAAACTAAAAGTCCTAGCTTATTAAGAAAAATAAGCTAGTTTCTCTACTAGCTTATTACACTATTATGACAATTTTTAAGAAATAAGCTAATGTAGGACAAAATTATGCAATAAAAAACTTACAACAGCCTAATAATAAGCCTAAACTAATGTTTTAGACAAATAATAAATATATAAAATTGATATTTATTTTTTTTTGATTCAGATTTTTTTAATTTTTAATAAATTTTTTATTAATAATTTAAATTATAAATAATTAAAATATTTATTTAATTATAAATATAATAAAAATTATTATTTTATTATATAAAATATAATTCATTTAATTATTTATTATTATTTTTAATAAAAAAAAGAAAAAAAAAAAAATATTTTATATTTTATTATTTTTTTAATAGATATTTATATTTTAATATTTTATTTTTTATTATTTATTATGTATTTTATATTTAATTATAATATAAGATTTTTTATTTTTTTAAATAAATATTAATTTATATATATTTTTATAATTATTTATGAATTTTAAATTTTTTAAATTAATTATTATTAATAATTATCAATTTAAAATTTATTTTTATTTAATATAAAATTTTATTTACTATTTTTAAAATATAAATTTGTATTTATAATTTAATTTAATTTATAATTTTTAATTTATAATTATATAATATTTTTATTTTACTATGTATATTTTATATTAAATATATTTATATATTATATAAATATAAATTAATATATTAATTTTTTTATTTTTATATTAATATTATAATTTAAATATTGTTGTTTATAAATATTTATTGTATATTATATTTTGATATTATTAAATATTAAATTTTATATTTTTTTTAATTTATTTTAATTGTTTTAAATTATTTTTTATTGTTTAAAATATTATATATTTTTAATAAGTATTTTAATATATATATTATAATTTATAATAATTATTTGTTTATATAATATTTAATTAATAAATATAAAATATTTATTTAATTTAAATATATATATTAATAAATTTAAAATTTTATTATATTTTTATTTTTTTAATTTTTAAATTTTATAAATAATTAAAATATATTTTTAATTATTTTTAATAATATTATTTTTTTTATTTTTGTTATTTATTTTTATTTATATTAATATATTATAATTATTTATATATTTTTTTATATTATTATAAAATTTATTTTTATTTTATATTAATTTTATTATTATATAATATTATTATATTAAATTATAAATTAAAAATAAATTAATTAATATTAATTTATTATAATATATAAAAAAAATTATTTTTAATAATTAATAATATTAATTATTAATAAAAAATATTAATTTATTTTTTGATTATTAATATTTATTAATATTATTATTTATATTATATTAAATTGATTATATATTGTTTTTTTGAATTTTAATAATTTTTAATTTATTATATTTATTAATATAATTGTTATATTTATATTAATATTTTTTTATATTTATTTTATATATATTAAATTTAATAATTGTTTATATTTTTAAATTATATATATTTTTTATTATTTCAATAAAATTATATTATAATATTTAATTATTTGATATTAAATTTTTTTAATTATTTATATTTTAATTTAAATTTATAATATAAATTATATAATAATATTCATATGTTAAATAATATTAATATCTTATTTATTATTTTAATATTTATTAAAATTTATATAAAAAATAATTTTTATAAATTATTATAAAAAAATTATATTTTAAATATATAAGTTTGTTAATTTAATATTTATAATTATAATATTTATTTAAATTTTTAAAATATAATAATTTATATATATTAATATAAATTATTTTAATTATTAATATTCATAATATATTTATTATGTATAACTTTTTTTTATTAAAGATATTAATTAATGAAAATTTATTATTTATTGTATAAAAATTTATATATTAATTTATTATATTTAAATTACTTATAAATTTTTATTATAATTTAAATATTATATTAATCAAAAAAATTATTTTTATTATTATTTATAGTATAATTGATATAATTAAAATATAAATAATTTTGAATTAAATTTCTATATAAATAAAAATTTAAAAATTAAAAATAAAACCTTTATAAATAAAAATAAAATTATAAAATAAATAATAATTAATAATAATAAAATTAATAATTAATATAACAAAGATATATTTTAAAATGAAAAGCAAATAAAGCTAGTTGCCTAAAAAGAATTAATCTAAATTGTGAAATTGAGAATAGTACTTGGATTTTTTTGTCTCAGAAACAAGGCCACTCTTTCTGATTGAAGTCCTAAAAAAAACCTGTCCTATAAAGGCCCTTGCATCTATTCCCTGAGCAATAAGCTCCAATAAGCTTATATGAGGCTAATTACCTCCAAATGCTTCCAAATATCACACTCAAAGGTACCATTATGAACTAATTTAAAATAAAAAAGAATTAAGAGCTTATCAACAAGCTTAAAGTCTGAATTAGAGCATATTAACAGAATAAGCAATTAATGAGCCATATTGAGAGCTTATAGAGTCAAAGTACTAATTGTTACATAAATTTGAGAATTAACAAATGCATAAAAGACATTAACTTTTAAACACTTAAACTATAATAAAAAAACTACAAAAAACTTAATTAAAACCTTGCTTAAACTTGAATGTTTGCCATAATTGGCTATACAAGGCCTTATTTTATAGCCGAAAACAAAGCTAGGTCTTTTCTCTTCTTTCTCTTTGCTGTCTTGTTTGTAGACAAACAAACACAGGTTGTGTTTGTTTTGTGAGAGAGTTCTAGCCCTTAATCTTGGCCCTTCAAGTCATAAAAATCAATCTTCCCAACGAATGTGGTCTTGGGGGTGTGGGATTGCCAAGTTGGCATCTTTGTAGCTGGAAAGGTATGAGTAGGGGGAGATGAATAATCCATGGTGGTGGGAGGAAGAATCATGAGGTAAAACGTTGTAAACACCGTGACGTTTGGAGGTAAAAAGAAAGCTGGGAAAAGAGATTGTATGTATAACAGAGTGTAGAGTTTTTACCATTTGGCAAAAATGGCCCTTCAAGGTTAAATCTTTCATTACACGAGTTGGTCCTTATGGTTAAATAACTTTTGGGGACTTGGGCAAAACAAGTCCCCAAGAGTTATTTAACTCTTTGCAAATTTCGTCCTTGTGGTGTACAAGTTAGGGGGGTTGGCAGTTTTGCCCCCCCACTTGTTACTTTGAGCAAATTGCAAAATTAACCCTTCTCTTTTCTTTTCCTCTTTCTTCTTTTTTTATAAAATTTTAGGGTTTTTGCAATTTTAGCCCCTAAACTTAATATTTCTGAACTTGGGCCCCCGTGGTTTGTACTTGGGCTACTTGACATTGACCAGTTGACTTTTCTGTTGACTTTTTGACTGGATTGACTTTCCGGCTTTGATTTGGCTTTGTCTTTCACAGTCTTTTCCATTCCGAGTCCAGTTTTTGACTTTGTTTTTCGTTCTTTACTTGTTTATCCCTTTTATTTTTTTTTTTTTGTTCTGTCACAATACAATTTGCAAAACAAGCGTATATGGCAATTTAATGTCTGATTTTTGTTATTTTTAGCCGATTTTAAAGGTTAAAGGTAAGTGTTTTAAGCACAACCATAATCCCCCATACTAAGGTAATTGCCGGTGTCCTCACGCAATGCTAGAAGTAAGATTTATGAAAACTAAGAATCTTAATCATCCCTCGACAAATAGCTTTGAAAAGTAGCAAAGTGTTCGTCAAGGAAACTAAAGAAATCAAAAGCTTCGACAAGTCCCGTCTTCACCATTTTTTATTATGTACACTAACTACCCAATATATTTGGATTTTATTTTTTCGACTACCTGTTTGACTTCCTTTTATTTATCAACATTGGGATCCATAGAATGAGAAACCACCATAGAATAATCAACGGACGTCCTTACTGATAAATTCATCGTCCCCGATTTATCACTATAACCAAACAAGCAATTAACAATATCATTTGACAATAAAATGTCTACATGCTAAGCACTCATACTTATGACATGTGAACTTTTAACTCCCAACATGAGTGTAAGTTTTAAATGTTGAACTCATACAACTCAACCATAGATCAACTTTTTCTAGTCGTATTCAATATGAATCAGACTCAAAGCAACAACTTATGTAGGGACCTGTAACTTGATCTTAAAGAAACGAGATTTTTAACTGTAGAACATTTTGCAACATCTTCACCTTATACTCATAAGTACTTAAAGCTAGGAATGCGTGCTTAGTTTGAGACAACCTACCCAGGCCTCGCTCCTATTATGATATCACAACCAACGACCCGATGTTCTTATTTTGAAAACCTACCCCGTTATTAGCGTAGTTGAAATCACAACAACACCTTCTTCCTCATATGGCTAAGGATAAGTGTCATAGTTGAACCCTCACCTAACCTCGCTCCTGAGAAGATAATCACAACACACCAAATCCCTATAAGTGAAAGGATGTCTTATGTTTTGAACCCCACATCGTGGTTAGCGAAGTGGGATATCACGACACAACTTTTTACTTGTTTACCATATAATCAAATGTATTGCTTCAATGGCAAAAATTCAATATACATGCATTTTTGCATTCAACTTCAATTCCATGCTTCTTATGGCCATTTTAAACTTTCGAATTAATAAGAAACATAAAAATCTCGTTTTAAAGAATCAATTTACAAATTTTAGCTTTTGTATGCTAAAAACATTGATTGACATAGTTTAATACTGAATTGGACACTAATGATGTAGGCGGATTAGAAGCTAATGGGAGAAAAAGCCACAAGTTACTCATATAAGTTTTAAAAGAATCTTGCTCAGCACATAAACTTATATTAACCTCTATCACTTCTTGTTCTTCACCTTATTAAAATTCGAAGCAATCGAATTCGTGAAAGCTTAGCCTACAAGTGGTAAGTTGAGGAACTAGCTAGGGCTCAACACGCCCGATCGAGTCAAAAAATTATTCTCATTCTACCCATTAGGAAAGTCAAAACCGTGACAAAACACTTATTTTATTTTTGAAAATTTTTAAATTTTTTCATTTTTTTGGTATTTTTGCAAAAATTTGGTGGTAAAATATTTATGTATAACAAACGACTGCAGGCAAAAATCAAATCGTAAGATTCCCCCCCATACTAGAACTAAACATCGTCCTCGATGTTTCAAAGGGGTTCCTACTTAAATCTAAGGCCGTTTATGAAGTGTGCCAAAAGATAAAACTTAGTCGATTAGATTTTGGAGTACTGAATTCTCCCAAAATGAAGCTGAGGAAGTAAGCTCGAGTTAAAAATGACAGAATCGGAGCCTACATAATCCGGAATACCTGGACAAATAAAACACAGCACAGGATGGCAGAAATCAAATCTCATCACAGACAACACTAGAAGCTACAAGAACATAAGACTTATTTTATAACTAATACCAATGCAGGATAAGCCTGGGGTCCTCCCACGAGAGCGCTAGTTTAGGGTCCCGAACTCTTGACCCGTCCCCCGAATTAATATGTCCCAGGGGGAACGTTGGAGATCCTGGACAACCTCGGTTGGTATGTCCCTCCAAAGTAGTGTTATACGATGACCATTCACTTTTAAAGATGGTCCCTGAGTTTTTGAGATCGCTCGAACGGTGCCATAGGAAAAACTTGGACAACGGTGAAGTCCATGACCAACGGATATCATTTGCCCGAGAAAATTTCTTCAGTCTAGAATTTAAAAGAGAACACGATCACCAACGTTTGAAAACGCGTTTTTTGATCTTACATCGTGTACCTCTTGGTTTTCTCTATATAGATCCAAAGATATTCGTATGGCATGATCACGAAGTTCATATAGTTTCATTCTGTTTTTTATTGAACTTAGCGCTGTGATCACCCGCATTTAACATCAAAATTTGTATTCTTGCGGGCTAGTAGGCTTTGTGCTTACTCGATCGGTAGATGACATGCCCTCGCATACACAAGCTTATACGGAGTGCACCCGATGGGTGTTTTGTAAGCTGTGCGGAAGGCCCAGAGAGCATCATCTAGTTTGTCCGACCAGGAGGCACGATTTTCTCCCACGGTTCTTTCAAGAATACGCTTTAAACCACGATTTGACACCTCAACTTGCCCACTTGTTTGTGGGTGATATGCGGTGGAGAGACGGTGAGTGACTCCGTACTTAAGCATGACCTTTGTAAATTGGTCATTGCAAAAGTGAGTTCCGCGATCACTTATGATAGCTCGGGGTGCACCAAATCGAGAAAATAGAGTTTTCAAAAATTTGCAAACAACTCGGGCATCATTGGTGGGGAGCGCTTTTGCTTCAACCCATTTTGACAAGTAGTCAACAGCCACGAGTATGTACTTGTTCCCTCTTGAAGACGGGAACGGCCCCATAAAATCAATGCCCCAGATGTCAAAGATTTCGCAAACTTGGATGGAGTTTTGTGGCATCTCATCACGTTGCGTAATTTTTCCTTGACGTTGACAAATGTCACAACGGGTGACAAAGTCATGGGCATCCTTGTAGATGGTGGGCCAATAGAATCCTGAATCGAAGATTTTTCTTGCTGTGTAATTGGCACCATAGTGTCCCCCAGTAGGTCCACTGTGGCAAGCTTTGAGAATGTCTAAAGCTTCTTGCCCAGAAACACAACGTCTTATCACCTGATCAGCACAGTTTTTAAACAGAAAGGGATCATCCCAGAAATAATGCTTGACATCCTTGAAGAATTTATTTTTTTGTTGGGATGTCATTCCCTTGATAACAAATTTCCCCGCATGGTAATTTGCAAAATCTGCAAACCATGGGGTACTTTGATCTTGAAGAGCAATAGAACCAAGAGTTTCGAGAGGAAATGCTTCATTTATTTCCTTGTTCTCGAACTTATCTTGGTGAGGATTTTCCAGTCTTGAAAGATGATCTGCAGCAAGATTTTCAGCTCCTTTTTTTGTCTCGAACATCAATGTCAAATTCTTGGAGCAATAAGATCCACCGCATGAGTCTTGCCTTAGCATCCTTCTTGGCAAAGAGATACTTGATGGCAGAGTGGTCAGTATACACTATGCTTTTGGACATGACAAGATATGAACGGAATTTCTCAAAGGCATACACCACGGCAAGTAATTCTTTTTCTGTAGTAGTGTAGTGAGTTTGAGCCTCGTTCATAGTCTTGCTAGCATAGTGTATAGGTTGAAAATGCTTGTTTTTTCTTTGCCCGAGGACTGCCCCAATTGCGAAGTCGCTAGCATCGCACATCAGTTCAAAGGGCAAGTCCCAGTCGGGAGCAATTAAGATCGGAGCCTCAGTCAATTTTCTTTTGAGTGTATTAAAGGAATCGATACACTCTTCAGAAAAGAAAAATGGAGTCTCCTTTTCAAGCAAATGAGTCATAGGACGGGCAATTTTTGAGAAGTCCTGAATGAATCGTCGGTAAAAACCGGCGTGCCTGATATTTGCTAAATTGTACATTAAATAACCCGGGATTTTGCCAAATAAAAGCCAAGAAAATGCCAAAAGAATAGAAAAAGTGTGCTTTTGTGTCTAATTGTGCAGGAAAGGATTAAAAAGACAAAAAGAAGCAAAAACGATCAAAAACCGACAAAGAAACGAAAGAGACAAGAACAAGAGTGAAGAATCAGCCAAAGATCAAAGCCGGATCAGCCCGACATAGCAAGGAATGAAGTCAAAAGCCAAAATAAAGTCAAAAGGATCAATTTAGACAAGTGTTCAAAGATTAGAAGCTTATTTGAAGTTTTAAAGATTCAAGGACCTAAATTGCCAAAAGTGAAAAGTGATTTATTAAAGAAGGAAAAGAAGAAAGAAAACCACAAGGACTGAAGTTGCCAATTTCAAACCTATTTTTTACACTACAATGAAACGGGGCAATCGCAGGGACCAATTGTGCAAGTTCTCCAAACTTACAAACAAACAACCGCGTTTGTTATAACCGCCTAACAACCTTCAACAGATTTTCCCGCCAATTCTTCACACAACCCACTTCACAAATTACCCTCCCCCGCTCCTCTATAAAACCCAGCCCTGCTCTTACACCCTCTCCAATCATAAACGCCCACGTGGCAACACCTCATTGGCCAGGACACCTCACCAAGCTCATCCAACGGCTACAAATGATCCAAAAGAGATCAACGATTGAGATTGATTGGAAGTTTCAAGAATTCTTCCCTCCTCTCTCCCAATTCTCTATAAATAGCACACATAGTCTCAGATTCATTGTTTTTTCTGTTTTAAATTTCAATTGTACATTGCTCTTCTAATACATTTACTTTCCAAATTTTAGCATGTTAGCTTTAAAAGCTCTTGTAATCTCTTCTTCTAAACTTGTACTTCTTCAATTCAAGTAATACAATTCAGTTTACACGTTTCTTAATAATTTGTTTTCAAGTTTAAGAAAATTTCATCAAATAAGCTCTTAATAAGCTCGTGTGAGCTTATTCCTTCTCATAAGCTCAATTTTAATCAAGTATTGTTTCTTACACATTCATTTACTAATGTTACTCATCTACATCTACATCATGATTACTTGAGTGTTTTGAGTGTTCTTATGTAATATAAGGAGAATAAGCCACGAAAACAGCTATGTGGTTTTCAAGGTTTAGAGGCTTGGTAGCCATTAGGAACACTTAAGTTTCTACTTTTGGACAACTTAAGTGTGAAGATTCTGCAAAAATAAGGTTTCATTCTCTCAATTCTATTTTAGCATTTACATAGCATTTCATTTAGCTTATTTCAGTATCTGTTTGCTTATACTTGTGCTTAATCCTGTTGCATTTAGTTTAGACAGCTTTTAGTTGTCATTGTTCTAAGTTTTCTTAGTTAACAACTCATTTAGATTTCATACTTGCATTTCTGTCAATTTTAGAATAATAAGCTACAAAGAGTAACTAGCTTAATCATACAAATAAGCTAGTACTTTGAGTGATTAAAAGTTTAAGTAGGTTATCTTAAATAAAAGTAGCTAAAAAGTTTAAACTGTTTCAGCCTTTAGATAGATTTAATCTCAATTAGTTTTGACAGCTTACAAGTAAAGGAGTGTTTGGATTATGCTTACTTTGACTCCTAAAGTCAACCATACTTTGTCAAAACTTGTCAACTAGTTGAGTTAGGTTAAGTAACAAAGAATCAAGCAGTTTTTAGAAGGTAGATTTTATTTTTACAAAATTTAGAGTTTAAAAACCTAGTTCTAGCACCAGGGCAGTTTTAGTCCAAGTTAAGTTTTAGAGATTAGTATTGATAAAAGTAGTATAGAGCTTACATTAATTGAGTATAGGTTAAGTACATGTTGTTAACTTGTTTGTGAGTTTAAAATAGAATTTGAGTTTGTAGTGTATTTTCTTTGCCAAACATATCAGCAAAATTTCATAACAGCAAGATTGAGCTTTGGCTTATTTTCTAGTTGAATTTTCATTCCTTAATTGCAATCTTGAAAAATCCTTTTACCTAGATAGATTCTAGGAAGTTAGCTCAGCTTATTCTCAAAATTTCAGCATCTAGAGTTCAGTATTAAGCTTGTTAGCTTATTAGAAAAAAGCTCAAAAACAGTTTCAGTAAACTTTGCACTCTTCCATCTTAATTTTCTTTCTAATGTTGTTAACACTAGGTTAAGCTTAGTTTAGAATCCTTTAATACACATCTCAAGCTACAATAAGCATCTTTTGTTTTTCATTTTCACCTAGAAATAAGCTAGTTTGAAGCTAAAATCCAAAAAGTTCTCTAAATCTCTAGTTTCTATGGCAGAATCATAGTGCTTATTTTCTAGCTTATTCTTTTGTCAAAAGTCCAAAGTGTCTTTATTAAAGTTGTTAATAATAAGCTAGTCTATAAGTTTGTAGTTTTAAGTTTTTGCTGAAAATCATTTTTTAAATAAGCCAAAATAAGCTTAAAACGTAGGGTCTGTTTTGTATTTGTCTAATAGTTCAAGGGCACCCGTTTCTATTATAGTGTAAAATTGTTTCATTTTCCCCGCCTACCCTTTTCTTTCACTTTACCAAGTTTGCACCCTGTTCTTTTCAATTTCTTTTTAATTCATTTTAATTTTCTTTTCAGATTTAAAATTAGAAAAATAAAATTAGGTTTTCAATTTAATTTTTGCAATTACTTTTTAATAAATGTATACAAATTAGGGCTTTTTGTTCCATTACATTTCTGCACCATTTTAGCATATTAAAACCATTTTTCTATATTTTTCTAATTTGATTTGTATTTTCTAGGAATTAAAATAGAATTTAGTCAATTTCTTTTTCTTAGAAAAATCATAAAAAATAGAAAAATAGTTGAAAAATTTTAATTCTTTTTGCAATAATTTTCATTTTAAATCTAGTATTTTTGAAAAATAAAAGAAAAATTTTAGTGTTAATTTTTAGAAAAAGTTTTATTTTTGTTATGTCTTAAACTTTAGAAATGCATAAAAAATACAAAAATAAGTATTAAAAAATATCCAATTCTTTTTCCTAAAATTTTCATTTTAAATTTGTGATTTTTAGGTATAAAATTTGTTAAAAGTTGTGCCTTAGATTTTAAATTTCAGTTTTAGCTCGCATTTTTACGTTTTGTGCATTTAAAATTTCGTGTTATTTCGTTGTTTTTAATTCGTGCTATTATATTTTGTAGTGTAATCAATAATCCAAAAATTCTTTACCATTCTTAACTCGAATCCGAATATTCCAAATTCTCAATTCACGATTTCGTTGGGACACGACCCGAGGAAAAGTACTTCCCGGATAAAAATATACGAATTGTGTTTTCTTTAGTGAGATTTTTACCTTGTATTTCTCTTGTTTGAGAAGTATTTTGGAAAGAAATTCTTACGGGATTAATAATACTATAAGTATATTGAATTTGTTTTTCTACAATCAGTGCCCAAGGAAACTACGGACACCTTTGACAGAAGTCGGATGAGGGAGTTTAGCTATTACTATCGTCTTACTCTATCACCTCAAGTCCAGACTTAGAAATATTATGTCCAGGGAACAATGCCTCCTTTACCATAAAAATGTCTTTCTCCGTTCCCATTTAAAGACAAATTGGTGTCTTCAAACCGCTTCAACTCTTTTCCAAATGGGCTAGGCAGTGAGAAAGTAGTTCCGCCAATAGACCGAAAAGTCATCCAAAATACTTTCCACTTTTTTCAATCATATCGTTGGAAGATTGCCATCATACATCTTGGAACGAGCCCCGATAGCAATTGCATGTGCCAGGAGCATTGCATAGCCCAAAAGGCATGCGACGATAAGCAAAAGTTCCGTATGGGCATGTGAATGTTGTCTTTTCTTGATCTTTTGGGTCAATTGGGATCTGAAAGTAACCCGAGAAGCCATCGAGGAAACAGTAGTATTCGTTTCCTGCTAGTCTTTCGAGCATTTGGTCCATGAATGGTAAAGGGAAGTGATCTTTCCGGGTGGCTTCATTAAGTTTTCTGTAATCAATACATACTCGCCATCCCGTGACCAATCGAGTAGGAATCAGTTCATTCTCATCATTTGTGATGACGGTCATGCCTCCTTTCTTAGGTACACAGTGTACCGGGCTCACCCAAGGGCTGTCAGAGATGGGGTAAATCAATCCAGCGTCAAGGAGTTTTTCAACCTCCTTTTTGATAACATCGTGGATTTTTGGGTTTACCCTTCTCTGACTTTGCACAGATGGTTCATAGTCCTCTTCCATTAGAATTTTGTGAGTACAAAATTCTGGGCTAACACCCTTTATATCGGAGAGTTTCCAAGCGATGGCTCGCTTGTGGGACTTGAGAACCTTGAGAAGAGCTGCCTTTTCCTCATCTTTTAAGTCTTTAGCAATTATGACAGGCAACTTGTTGTCACCTTCTAAAAATGCGTATTCAAGATGGGGTGGCAGTTCCTTGAGTTCAACCTCGGGAGGTTCATCAACGGAAGATTCAACGGTTTTAGCTTCACAGAGTTTGAGTTCTTTCCTAACTCCAGGCATATATTGTTCATGATTTGGGAGGGGGGGTGGTGGTTCACTGTTCAAAATTGCTTCTAGAAGCAGGATGTCCCCCTCAGGATCCTGATAAGTTGGATCAACTTCAGATGAAGTTGGATCATCTTCTAGAGCAAGAAACGAATCTGCTTCTTCCATTAAAAGAAAATCACTGTCCCCGAAAGGAGTGAGATTTGGAGAAGCAGTAGAAACAATAGGCTCAAAATATGGAGTGGGATTGCCACTCGCGATCACGTTTGAAAATCCTAGGACCTCTTGAGAATACTCATCACAAGCCATATCAATGACGTCGATTTTGTTTACCGTCATATGGTTGTAATCAGCTGTGTATTTTGAAGTTTGGTCCAGATTGAATGTGATGGCCTCCTTGCCAACACGAAGGGTAATCTCACCTTCATAAACATCTATCAAAGCATGACTGGTTTTCAAGAAACATCGCCCGAGAATTAAAGGTACTCGGGGGTCTGGTTCAAAATCAACAACTACGAAGTCAGCTGGAAATTGGAACTTTCCCACCATTAGACGGACGTCTTTAGCAATACCGATTGGTTCAGTGATTGAACGATCTGCTAGCTCTAACGTCATGCAAGTTGGGGTTAGTTCAGGAAGAGCGAGATCTTTCCAGACAGAATAAGGCATGAGATTAATGCTCGCACCAAGATCGGCCAATGCGTTGCATGTAGTAATCCCCGTAAATTCACATGGAATCAGAAATCGGCCAGGGTCTCCAAGTTTCTTTGGTAACTTGTTGAGGATGACCGCTGAACAGTTCTCATTCAAAGGAGTTCTTGCCAATTCGCTCAATTTTTCTTTGTTTCCAATTAAGGTTTTTAAAGTCGAAGCAAATTTAGGCATGAGCATCAAGGCATCGGTAAAGCTAATCTCGAAACTTAAATCTCTAAAGATTTCATAGAATTTCTCGATTTGGTCGTTAGCTTTTTCCTTGCGCCTTTCATCATTTCTTCGTGATGGAAATGGAATTGATGCTTTAGGAACTGGAGTAACAACAGGAGCAACATTGGGCTCAGGATTTGGATTACGAGACTGAATTTGAACAACAGGAGGTTGGACGTCTTCGGTGCTTCCGTTATTAGCAGGAGGCATCGTGTCCTTTGTCACCTCGGCGTCATGATTAACTGCTTTCGGTCCTTGGATGGTAACACCACTTCGGGTAGTGATACCTTTTAAATCTTCCTTTGGGTTGGTAACAGTGTTACCAGGAAGAGTTCCAGAACCGGAAGTAGAAGCTGTATTAGCAGTAACAAATTTTGAAAGCATGTCAGTCAAATTTGCCATTTGGGATTGCAGGTTTTGACCTTGGTTTTGCATGTTTCTCAACACTGCATCATTGGCTGTGACATATCTTTCAAAATCTGTTTTTGACACACCGTGTGTCTGAGGAGCAGGTCCTTGATGAGCTACCGGTTGATTGACCGGAGGTCGATAAATCTGACCTTGGTTGAAATTGTTTCCTCTGTTTTGATTGAAGTTATTTCCTCGATTGAAATTGTTTTGACTATTTGCATGAGGATTCTGAATGGGAGGAAAACCAGGAGGTCGAATTTGATTTGAGACCATCGGAGGTCGATAACCAGAATTAGCTTGGTTGAAATTGGCCGCAGCGGCCTGGGACACATATGCTTGGATATTATCGTGGAACATGTTGCCACTGGTGGCGGGACATTGTTGATAAGAATGAGCACCTCCGCAAGTTACACAACTTGGCTCGATTGCTTTAACGGGAGCAGGAGCAGAAGCGGGAGCTTGATTTTTCTTGTCTAGGAGCAATGCCCTAACCAAATCTTTTAATTCGGCAACATCGGATGAAACTGCTGGGGTGGAAGAGCTCGTACCTACTTTGGCAATGACTGCCTTGCTTCGTGATTGACGAACTTTGGATTTGCTTTCGATAATTTTAAGGCATTCTCTAGGCATCTTATCCAAAAAATTACCACCCGCAGCGGAGTTCAATGAGTCTTGATCATTAGTGTTTAAGGCATTGTAGAATGTATCGAGTTGATGCAATTCTGAAAACCCGTGATGTGGGCATGCCCTAAGAAGATCATTGAACCGATCCCAAGCTTCATAAAACGTTTCGTCGAATTTTTGTTGAAATCTCGTGATTTCATTTCGAAGATTGGTTGTTTTAGAAGGAGGGAAGAATTTGTTAATAAATTTCGAAACAAGATCATCCCATGTTTCAATCGATCGAGGGGGTTCTTTTTCCAGCCATATCCGGGCTGCCCCTTCGAGAGAAAACGGGAAAAGCATAAGTTTAACCGACGTATTTGGTACGTTCGGAATCTTCATCGTAGAAGTGATCTTGTTGAAATAACGGATGTGAGCATGTGGGTCTTCCTTATCGTGTCCAAAGAATTGTTTGTTTTGAACAAGATTTAGTAGACCATGCTTGATCTCGAAGTTATTCGCGGTTATTTCCGGAACAACGATTGCATCCTCGTAACCCTCGGTGGGTGCCTCGAGCAATTGAGCCATAGTTCGATTATCGGCCATTGGAATTTCTTGTGGCTGATCTTGAACTGGGTATTCGATACGAAGAGGTTCAACAATAACTGGTGAAGCTTCTTGTTGAGGCAAATTTGGATTACGAGACTGAGATCGAGTGCGCATGCACAAAATAGAAATTCAAAAAGAAAATTACACTAAAAAATATTTTTTTTTCTTTGATTTATTCACAATGTATTTTACCGGATAATGATATAAGACAACTTCCACCAAATAATCTACTTACTTCACGGTAGCTCTCAAAAAGATAAACGCACAGGTGAGCGGAGGAGTAGGAATAGCGCGAAGCTTATTTCTCCTTTCGGGTCGTAGTTCCTAGGAACAACCCTCCTTATACCCACTTTGTAGTTTGCTTAACGTTTCAAGGTGAGCCGTATGTCGTAAGAGACACAAATGGCAAGTTTTTTTACCAATTTAAGTATTTTATTTCTTGTTTATGGACAATTTTTTTATATTTTTGATTTTTTTTTGGTTTTTTTTTTTAGATTTATATGATATGTACTAGTAAAAAGAAAAGAAAAATATTTTTGTGTTTTTTTTTTTATACTAGAAAAAATGAAAAATATTTTTGTACTTTTTATATTTTTTATAAAATATTCACAGATTCAAACACAAGTTGTCAATACGTAGCGATATTCTTTTTCAACCTCCCCGGCAACGGCGCCAAAAATTCGCGCGAGCTCACCCCTTAAAACCTATCTATATATGATATAAATACAACAAAGGAGCAGAATTCGCGAGACCAAGAAACCGGAAGCAGTATAGAGTGTTCCCGGGTCGTTATGTCCCAACGAGGCTAGAGATGGAAAATCAACAGACGTTTGATGAATTATGTTTGAATATGACTGGGATGTGAATATGATTGGGTACTAAACCTAATAGGCAAATGAACACAAAGATAATCAAGGAACATAAACTAGA
>BQNB010029673.1:33832-55551 GCA_026074375.1 Tanacetum coccineum
ATCTTAAGATAACGGTTGAAGAACAGGTGATTCTTGAGGAACCTGCTAGCTCTATAGGGACCTTATCTTCTCTATAACACCTTGCTAAAGACTTCAGCTTTGGCGATCAATTCGTTAATGATAAACCTTCTGAAGCAAAAAATGAGAAGACAACTGTAGAAACCAAAGCTGAATCGATGGTGTCCGTCACAATCCAACAAGACTCGTCTGCAATCCCTCCTATGACAACACTAGTGATTGATCTCATTTCTAGACCCGATTCTCCTAATGTACATCGGCCACTACCAGCAACCGCAACCATAATAGCAACAACAACAACGACAACAACAACTCTTCCACCACCATCTCAACCACAACAAAGCATCACAGATTCCATCCTGATAAAGCACATCAGTGAACTTGAGCAAATCATGGCTAAGTTAATTCATGACAACTCACAACTGGAGGAGAGGTTAGATAAGCATGGGTCATGTCTGTACAAATTGGAGAATCTCGATATTCCCCATCAGGTGAGCAAAGCAGTGGATGAAATTGTCACTAATGTTATTGACTGGGCTATTCAAGCTCCACTCAGGGATCGTTTAAGAGATTTGCCAGAAGCTGACATAAAAGAGATTCTTCACCACCGCATGTGGGAATCCAACTCCTACAAAGCTCATGAAGATCACAAGAAGCTGTACGAAGCACTGGAGAAGTTAATGGACCGTGATTAGACTGACCAACTCCTAACTGATTTGGCTAAAGCACGAAGAAAGAAGAAAATGAAACATGATTCACCTAAAATACCACCTGGGTCTCTACCTCATCAGCCACCTCCTCCTCCACCACCAGCAGGTTCATCTGGAACTTCAAGATCTTTTGGAGCTTTTGGATCGTCTTAATTTCCTCCTCATCCTCCACCTCTATCCACCAACCAGAGTAATCATTCAAAAAGCACAGCTGCTCCAAGCTCTTCAAAGACAGTTGTATTAGCTGAATATACAGCTTGGACGACTATTGACATAAGACTCAAGCCGTCTGTCTCATCAATTCCTGACGATCTATATATGGATGATGTTTTGGCTCCCAACGAACAGGTACATTCGTCTAATGATGAAGACATCAGAAATAATCATATTCCTAATGTGAATTTGACGCAAGATTGGTGGAAGCCACTTTATGAGGAAGACAGACCTGCTACACCAGAACCTGCCTGGTCCATTCCATCATCTGACCTGCCTGTCCCAATAAATAACTGGGCATCTGCTCTTGCATCCACCTATGCACATCCACCAGAGAACTTGTTACTTGCTCAGACCGGTGACATGGCAATGTTTATGGACTGGTACTATAAAAAGCAAGGGATCACTGAACTTAAACAAAAAGACCTGGAAGGCCCTACATTTGAAATTGTCAAAGTCTTCCATCCTAATGTGATTCATCTCCAGTTCCAAATGGAAGAATGCTACAAACTACTCACCGATAAAGTGGATGATGCAATCATCAGGTATAATGTCAACAAACCACTACCACTGGGTGGTCAACCAGGTCAGGTCACAATTCAAACTGACTTCTTCTTCAACAAAGATTTGGAGTATCTAAGATATGGTAGCAAGGGTGGCAGACCTGCGTTGTCAATCTCGAAGATGAAAGCGGCCTATTATCCTGATGTTGGTTTAGAGCAAATGGTACCCGATCAGATGTGGATCGAAGAAGAATGCAAGTATGACATTGCTGCTACGTATGGTATCTCTTACTGGTGGTTCTAAAGACAACGCTTCTACATTGACAGACAAACATCTAAGGATTATCGCACAGCTGTACGGACTTATATGTGAATTTTAAGTGTTGTCAGAATTGAAGTCTTCTCCTTATATGGGTACGATTACATGAAGAAGATCGTCCTTCGTAGAGCTGATTTTAAAGAACATATTATTGCGGAAAGGGACTTCAAATATCTGTACCCGAGTGACTTTGAAGATCTGTACTTATTGAACCTTCAAGGTCACCTGGACCATCTACCACCCAAAGATAAGAAGATTCTCATTACTACAGTCAACTTATGGACCAGATACTTGGTTATCAGACAACGGGTAGAAGACTTCCAACTGGGGATTGAGAGCTACCAGACGCAGCTAAACCTCACCAAACCTCGATGGGATGCAACTGGTTTTGAGTACAAGAACGACTTCACAGTAATTGAATCTCCAAGAGCCGTCACATTTAGGGATAAATATGGGGTTTAGATGATCATGCGGTTCACTAAGATCTACAAGTTCAATGATGGCACTCTGCATCAGATTGATGAGGCATTGGACTACAGGGTCAAGGAATTCATGGTCAACAGGATGAATCCGGGTTTGAACACATGGTTTTGGACAAGGAAAGATGTCGAAAGAATCAAGGAGTTCATGTTTGCCATTCAGAAATGGATTAAGACAAGGAGGATCTTTCATAACCTGGAAAGCTTTGTTGGTGGAAGAGTAAGAGAGGGAGACTACAAACTTCTGCAGAGAACAGAATGATCACATCCTCTCTGCAATCAAGGTCCATCTCTTGTGGGGTATATTTATTGTTGTAATATGTACATTATAAAGTAGTGATTAAGATGTGTATTGTGTCAGTATATTTGGTTTTCTGAGTTTGTGTCAAATTTTGAAACCATGAGAACAAACTCATCATAACTGACACAAACTATGTCCCTCACTAATTGAGGGGAGCATATATAGGTTCCAATAATCGGTTGTATTTTAATCAACCACATTTTTCTAAATTTTATAAATCATTTAAATCAATTGAGATCTAAATCTAATAAGGGTTTGGAAAATTTTTGGTCATCAGGGGAGAATGTGATTTAAATATTAATATGATATAAATTTGATCTGATCATCAAGCCGGTACTCCTCCCTCCATGTGCCAAACAATTTCAAATATCGACGCACATGTTGAGGGGGAGCAGTTTCATGAATCAAAACAATCGAGGTACTAATGCTTTGATGTTTACATCGCCCGTACCTTGATTGATTTTCAAATGGTTTTATGGCGAAGAGAACAGTACCAAAAGACCGACCCTGTATTTACTTTATCGGAGTTATAAGGATGGTATGGTTAGGTACATGTTCCCATGATCCCGCCAGAGCCGGAGGGATCTACCCAGGGACAATCCACTAGTTAGTGTAGAAGTCCTTAGGTATGATTACAAAAGGAGTAATGTGAGAATAAGGGAATAGTGCGGACTGAGATGGAGCTAGTACTGGAACATACCCAACAAGGTACTAGTAATGAAGTCTCGGTAAGTACTGAAGGGGTTGAAGAATGAAAAAGAAATGTTAAGATAAAGGGTGAAAAGAAAGCAGCCCTCCTTAAACATTAGGTAGAAACCGGGTCAATACATATGCTGTCAGAATCACATGGTTGATTGCTGACATTGAAGACAAGTATCATGGACCCAGTGATACGCTGCACAACCCTCCCTAGCCACTCAAGATCCCTCAAAGGATTCTTGTTTCATTTCTCATGGAGATCAATACATTTCTATCGTCTCTCTCACTCCGAGTTAGATGATATTAAAAAGGTGGCAGTCTGCTCCAGCCTCCGACTATTTAAAAATAAAAATGCACTATTGAGTCTAGAGCCATAAGATCATCCACATATCTCGCTAGGACACTAATTCAACTTACATTTGTTATTCACACACTGTGAATAACAAGTAATTTCTAAAGAGTCCTACGCATTATCCCTGTGGTATTGCCAGAACATCCGAGTGATACGAAAGTACTCACAATGAAGATGGAAATCCTTCTAGAGTCAACATCAAACAAACTCTTGGTAGGTGACATGTGAGATCCATTATGGATTAAACTTGTGACAAATGGAAAGCAACGATGGTGCGATTCTTTATGAATCAAACTTGTTCCAAGCAGTGAATTGACGAATAGCTTTTGAAAAACCTTTCGATGTGCTCAACAACTGATTTTCTAGCACATTGACTGTGTATATCTTTCAAAACAAATGTGTTTCTGATGAAATTTGATTTTGTGCTATAAAACACTATCGATGTGTCACAAAAATACTTTCTCAAGTAACACGTCGATTGATTTTCAAATCAATTTTTATCTTTTAATCGGTAAGACAGTAACTAACCGATTCACTCTTATCGTGTTGTCTGCTTTGAGACGTTCCGATAAAGAGAACAGGCAAGTATGGTGATTCTGATGGCTATACATTTGATGATCCAATACTTATACTGGAAATCCTGTCAAGGAGATTCCTCTTAAGAGGAATCTACCTGATCACAGGTCGGTCCTCACGGATCCGGAGGTTAATCCAACCAGACTCAGGCGAATGACAAAGCCATATTCGCCCACAAGCTTTATTGCTAACTGTTTTATTACAGGATCAAGCAAAGATGGAGATGGAGATACCTCGTTCCAGTGGAGTCAATTCACCACCCAATGCTCACACTTAATGTTTCCAAGTAAAGACATCATGATAACTGAATGACCTACAACACAGCTTCCGCAACTCTAAGAAGTAGTATCATGATCAAGAAAAGTGTGAGCATGCGGGTTCAAAGGTCACAACATCACATGAAGGCAACACTTCACAACAAGGATGATTAAGAGATTTACTATGGCTGATGATCTTAAAGAAAGCTCGAAGATCACACAAGTCTAAGGAACAAAGCTCAAGGATCACTACAAGATGTACAATGAAGTCAATGAATAAAGAATCAAAGTCTACGAGCTAGAGTCAAAGATCAACTCATAGAATGATATTATTGAAATTGTATTTTATAGGGTGACCACCCTTAGGGGGAGATTGTTAGGATTATGAAAAAGATTCGGTCACCCCGTGTATTGTTTAGTATAGCATAGCTCGTAGTTAGAAAGTAAGCGTATGGCTTTTGGTATTGGGCCATGTCTTTTATCCAAGTGTAAGCCCATACCCAAGCCCATAAAGCTCATAAACACTTGTATATAAACCCTTTTCTAGCCATGGGAAGGGGTTGGTTGTTCTTTTTATCACGTTTCATGCTATTGCATTTTCTCTCACTAGAAACCTCACTTTCTCTCTCTAGATAATTAGCCAACCCAATCATCCATGCTTGTGTTATGATATCCAATATACTACAATATGTGTTTTATTTGACCCATCATCGACATTTGAAATTTAGAACTCATTTCATTAGAAAAACGGTCACAATCTTTGGGGTCGGTCGAGGCAAATATGATATCATCAACATATATTTGAACATGAAGAGTGTGTTTGCCTGTTTTCCAAATGAACAAGGTTGGATCGATGACACCCTTGGAGAATCCTTATGCCAGAAGAAACTTTGACAAAGTGTCACACCATGCCCGAGAAGCCTGTTTTAACTCGTAAAGTACTTTCTCCAGACAATAGACATGATGTGGGTGTTCTGGGTTAACAAAGCCTTCCGGTTGGTAGACATAGACTTCTTCTTTAAGCTCACCATTTAAGAATGCAGTTTTCATGTCCATTTGATAAACTGTCATGTTTTTGCTGGCGACATTGCAATGAATATCCTGATTGCTTCAAGATGAGCAACCGGGGCGAAGGATTCTTCAAAATCTAGACCTTCTTCTTGATGAAATCCTTTTGCTACGGAAAACAAATGTTATCGTAAACGTCACAAAATTAACCGACAGAAAACAAATTATGCCCCAGTCCTTCCATGTAATATACCCTAGAGATTACACTATCACCAACGACATAATCTCCATAACCCATAATAGCACCAAAGTGGTCATTCCTGAATCTAACTGTCCCGATAAACTTTTTCATGAAATTCATGAGCCTTGAGCGATCCCCCGTCATATGTTTTGAACAGCCTAAGTCCAAATACCAATGGACGATTTGTACGACCTGCATTTGAAAATAGACAAAGATGGAGAGTTTGGAAAGTTGGATCCCCAATGTTGGTTGGGTTCCGTTGGGTTAGCACAAGCAATGGCTGACATGCCGGTAGGTTTAGTGAGCCTAGTTAAAGGGCACTGATCACTTAGGGTGAATGTTCTTCCTGTGGGTCTCCATTGATAACCAACATTGTTAAGTGTTTTGCCAGTTGGTTTCCAAATTTGTTTGATATGTTTAGGTTTCCACACTTGTGTAACTTGCTTAGGTTTCCAAACTTGCTTAACATGACGCACATCATTTTTAACATTGGGGGATGCATTCACAGAGTGCAAATAAGTAACCACACACATATCATGATTAGCCGAAAATAAACATTTGTTACATGTTTGGCACACAGAATGAGAATTCAAATTAATTACAGTACGCTTAGAGCTAATACTAGAATCAACACGATTCGTGGTTTTAAGACTAGATCTAATTGTCCTAGGGTGTTCTTCTACTTTCTTCATGCTGTCACTTTTAGCTGGCGGGATCTTATGTTTCTTGAGTATGCTCCTAGGCTGAGATCCGCTAGCATCAGTGCAACTGTTTACTCCTGTAGAAGGAGGCACAGGGACATTAGACTTCTGAGTGTGCATTGGCTCTACATGTTTGTGTGTAGTACTACTTGATGTTGCAATTTGGTCCTCAAAGGTAACTTGCTTTTTCCTAGGGGTGTGTGCATGCTTCTTATCTTGTTGATTGAAGACCTTTGGACAGGTGCCAAACACATATTCTAATAGTTCCTGAGAATGCTTAGTGTAACGGCAAGCAAATGCGAGTGATCTATCTAAAGGTCTTTCAACTTTGGCTTCTTCCACTATTTCACGAAGTGTATCTACACTTTCCTTAAGATGCCTGAGATAAACTAGATGAACTTCCCTATTGTTCCTATTGCGAGGGGGAATAGGTTCAACATCTATAGCATACTTTCCTGGTGCAAGTACTTTTGGTTTAACCTGATTTGTAGCAGAGAACAAATTATGCCCCAGACCTTCCACGTAGTATACCCTGGAGATTACACTATCACCGATGACATAATCTCCATAACCCATAATAGCACCAAAGTGATCATTCCCGAACCTAACTGTCCCGATGAACTTTTTCACGAAATTCATGAGCCTTGAGCGATCCCCCGTCATATGTTTTGAGCAGCCTGAGTCCAAATACCAAAGGACGATTTGTACGACCTGCATTTGAAAACAGACGAAGATGGAGAGTTTGGAAAATTGGATCCCCAATGTTGGTTGGGTTCCGATTGGTTAGCACAAGCAATGGCTGACATTCCTGTAAGTTTAGTGAACCTAGTTAAAGGGCACTGATCACTTAGGGTGAATGTTCTTCCTGTGGGTCTCCATTGATAACCAACATTGTTAAGTGTTTTGCCAGTTGGTTTCCAAATTTGTTTGATATGTTTAGGTTTCCACACTTGTGTAACTTGCTTAGGTTTCCAAACTTGCTTAACATGACGCACAACATTTTTAACATTGGGGGAGGCATTCACAGAGTTCAAATAAGTAACCACACACATATCATGATTAGCCGAAAATAAACATTTGTTACATGTTTGGCACACAGAATGAGAATTCGAATTAATTACAGTACGCTTAGAGCTAATACTAGAATCAACACGATTCGTGGTTTTCAGACTGGATCTAATTGTCCTAAGGTGGTCTTCTACTTTCTTCAAGCTGTCACTTTTAGCTGGCGGGATCCTATGTTTCTTGAGTATGCTCCTAGGCTGAGATCCGCTAGCATCAGTGCAACTGTTTACTCCTGTAGAAGGAGGCACAGGGACATTAGACTTCTGAGTGTGCATTGGCTCTACATGTTTGTGTGTAGTACTACTTGATGTTGCAATTTGGTCCTCAAAGGTAACTTGCTTTTTCCTAGGGGTGTGTGCATGCTTCTTATCTTGTTGATTGAAGACCTTTGGACAGGTGCCAAACACATATTCTAATAGTTCCTGAGAATGCTTAGTGTAACGGCAAGCAAATGCGAGTGATCTATCTAAAGGTCTTTCAACTTTGGCTTCTTCCACTATTTCGCGAAGTGTATCTACACTTTCCTTAAGATGCCTGAGATAAACTAGATGAACTTCCCTATTGTTCCTATTGCGAGGGGGAATAGGTTCAACATCTATAGCATACTTTCCTGGTGCAAGTACATTTGGTTTAACCTGATTTGTAGTGACACATGAGACCGTATTCTGTAGTTGGACCTTTAGACTCTCATTTTCATTTTTAAGGGCAGTTATCTGTTCTGTATGCTTAGCACGCGTAATCTTGATCGAATCATACAATTCCTTGTAGTGCTGCTTAATCTTTGCATTTTCTGCCCTAAAAAGCTCATTTTGTTCTTGAAGACCATTAACCTTTTCAGTTAATTGTGAGATCTGAAAGTCTCGGGCCCTAAAATCAAGTGTTCGGTCTAGTTCACTACGGGTCTCCTTAAGTTGAGATATTTGCATTTTCAGCTTTTGGATGACGTTGTCTTTTCCTTGAAGTGAAGCTTTCATTTGACCGATCACAAAAACGGAGTTAAAATCAGGAGTATCATTAACGGATGAAGACGGTTTATTCTGAAAACTATCTTTAAGGTTTTGATACTTTAACTGTAAGTTTAGGTGATTTACCTCAAGATTGGAAAACCGGTTTAAAAGTTCGTTATAATTATCCTTATGGATATTATCACGTAAATTAGAAAGCTCTGCTTCAAGTTCCAGACAACGGGCTTTGACAACATTATGAGCCTTTTGCATTTCAGTAAATCTAGATACATTAAGCTCAGAATTCGATGCAACATAAAACACTTCTTTAGACAAACCATCAGCGATTATATTATCATGTTCAATAAGAAGGTTTTTTAGTTCAATCTCATCATGTTTCTTGTCAACAATACTTTGGTCAAGTTCAGCTTCTAACTCATTAAAGGTATCACTCATTTCTTTAACCTCTTTGGTTAGAGCTTTTTGAATGCCCTCAAAATGTTCTTGAAGAGTTTTGAAAAATGGAATGACCTCCGTGAGGTAACATGTCTTGGTTTGTTCAAAACCCCTTTCCCCTTCAGTGATCCCAGTTGGTGTGATTCTCTTTTTACAGGTTTTCTCAAATTCGGAAAAAAGTTGTCTAAGTGTAAAAATGTTGATTTTCACTTGACTTTTGGTTGGAAGCACTCTGGGGACAAGCGTTGCAGGTGTATTTGGAGGATACACAGTCAACGCTTTGATTGGTCTGGTTTTTTGCTCTTTGAGAGCTTCAGCTTTCATTTTAACAATATCTTGAGACCAAAATATTTGTTCCGGGGTCAGTTGTTTCTGTGGTGAGAAGGTCACTAAAAAATCCTCTTTCGAGTAATTAGGCTGTGTGATATTGACCTTATTATCCACACATTCATTAGCTTTCATTTTATCATGCATTTTCTTCCTAGAAATTTTAGTAAGTTCTAGGGTATCCTTCCCGTCATGTACTACGGCTGGTGCATGATTGGGTGTGACAATTACATGACCACTATACAGGGCAGGCTGAACTTGCCTTGCATGATGCAGACATAGGGGGTTCTTGTAGCCAATAGCTACCTTATTCACCTCAATATAATAAGACCTAGGTTTACACTTCATGTGAACTGTTTGAATAGACTGGCCTTGTTTGAATAATTTATTCTTGACCTTATCTTTTAAAGCTTTTAAGTCTAAAAATTCTTTAGAGTATTTATTTTCTTTCTGATTAAAATCCTTTTTCAAAGATGTAACTTCATCTACCATTAACTTGTTATGTTGGATGGTAGAAGAAAGTTGCAATTTTACAGAATGAAGTCCCTTTTTCAAATTCTCTTCCTTAATAATACGGTCACATATAACTATTCTTAGTTGCTCATTAATCTTTTGTTCTCTTTCTATTAATTCAAACCTGGCACGTCTTTCATACAGTTCAACTTGTTCCTTATATATTGCAAGTTCAGCATTTAATGAATTATCAGCTAATGTATATGTTGGTGCTTTAAAGACAGATTGGGGTTTAGGCTCATGCAAATCATTATCTATCATCACGTACATATCATTTGGAACCGTAGATGCATTGTTTTGTACAAATTGTCAATGGCGTTGTCCTTTACAGCATGAATCTGATCATCACGGATCAAAAATAACTATCACTCGTATCATCAGCATGTGTAACAACAACGTAGCTTGGTTGTATCATCGTCCTCCAATCGTGATCTTCATGATGTTCACAAATAGCATCCGAAAGTGAACATGGTCCTGTACCATCAGATAAGATGTTTTGAATCATAAGACGGACTGACTTCCATCATATACTGGAATCTCTGGCGGATGAATAGATTTGGCCATTAACATAGTTTTGTGCCCGGGGAAGCCTCTCACAACCAAAATCGAAACATCAACACCTCATCAGCTTGAAACAACATGAAACCACATTGAGAGCTAAGTCCTGAACTCGTTGCTCATCCACATCGATCATCAATAGCATTGTCCTTCCACACAGCTATGGAAACAATAACTGCTCTTCATACAAGACTACCCTATTCTCCTTGAGCTTCGCATCATAACATCTTGTCCTTAGAAGTAATTTAGAAGTTTCTTGAATGCTTGGGTTTGAGTGCAGTTCCTTCTATGTGTCCTACCCATTGTAGTTGTAGCCCTTAACCTGCCTAGCTTTGACCTGGATTAGCATTCCCTACTCTGTTCTGTGCTCCCCCATAACCAGCTGCACCTACACCCCGTGCATTATTACCCTGTCCTCTGTTCTGTCGACCTTGAACATTCTGAATAACAACCCTGCCATCTTGTATTGTAGCTTGATTCCTTGGGTTTGATGAAGTTTTGAGTTGATTGTTTGTTTGAGGAAGGAAGGTTTTGTATGACTGGGTGAGTAAGGCAAGTGTGTTGGTTAGTGTTCTTGATTAGTTGTCAGTTGGAGAAAGTCCCAGATCAGAATTGTGAGGTATCAGCAGAGTATGGTTGATGATATGTGGTCGGTGGAATTGTTGATGATTATGAAAGAATAATGTTAGGTGAAGACATTGAACATCAACGGCAAGAGATCATCAACTGTCTGTTGTGTGAGACGTTCCAACATCATCTTATTCTCGTTGGCATGTGCCTCGTGTTGCTTCAAATAAGCATATAGTTGATCAAAGTTTGAATCCTTCAAGCCTTTGTTAAGTTTCACAGCTGTAACAAATCTACCCCATTCAGGCAACATGTTATTCACAAACTTTGAGTTCAACTGTATTTTTGACATTGTCATCTTGATGTTCCGCATGTCATTAATGAGCTTGGCAAACCTGACATAGTAGTCGTGAATGGTTTCGCCTTTGTTCTGACGAAAGTGTTCAAAGTCATCATACAGTTGTGATTCACGGTCTTCCTTTGTTAATTCCGATCCTTCCAAAAGCATCTTCACATTGTCCCATATGTCCTTTGCATCAGTGTAATGATTAATAAGTGAATAGATATCTTTTGGTAAACCTTGAAGTATGATGTTTGTTGCCCGAATGTCTGCATTGTACCTATCCTTCTCATCCTGTGACAGATCCGAATAGACTCGAGGTCGTTCAGGACCTAGATTGAGTGAACCTTCAGTTCCTTCAGCAACAATTACTCGCGTGGTCCCCATCTGAAATGGTCCTTCATCAATTGACTTTAAAATGTTTACCCCATTCTCCTTACCCCGACAGTACAATCGAATACGTTGTTGCCATGATGCAAAGTCAGTCTTATCAAGCATAGGTGGTCGGGTATCGGAACCGGCACATTGGATGTCCTCTGAAAGATTAGCCATAGTGATTACTTGTGATATGATTAAGTTGATCGATCAATGATTAGTGATTGTATGTTAAAAGTGATGATTGTTTGTTGGATTAGGTGATATGTTGTATGATTGAGATTTGGCTTGGTTGAAATAAGTTAACTTAATGACGATAATGAAACTTAGGCAAAACGTAGTGAAGTCTAGTCAAAACGCAGTGTAGTTTCCATCAAAACGCAACCTAGTCTTGTCAAAACGCAATGAAGAAAATGAGCCAAAACGCAGCCTGAGATTTGATCAAAACGCAACCTTGAGATTTGGTCAAAACGCAACCAAATAAAAAATTGGGCAGAGTATCCCTTAGTCAAAACGCAACACTTGTCTTCAAAACGCAACCTGCAGTCAAAACGCAATGAACCAAAACGCAATTTCCAGGTCAAAACGCAACGACCAAAACGCAACCTCTAATAAGACAAAACGCAGTACTGTTGTACTATACAAAACGACAAAACGCAGTGTACTTTCTTCTGACAAAACGCAGTACTGTTCACCAAAACGCAACGAAGAATGTCTCAGAAAGGTCAAAACGCAATGAAGAATATACGAACTTTTTCACCTAAAAACACCTAAAAATCACCCTTTTGAACGTTTTTACTTGGTTTCTTTTGCACAACTTGGTCCTAGAAGGTTATAACAACTATAAAAACACTAACTTTAACATCACAAACATGAGAATCAAAGAGTGTCAAGAATAAGACCATAAACCTTCAAAAAACCAAACTTTTGATCTAAACTAACCAAGGAAACGCACACATAATCTAGCTAATCATCCCATGGGCTCTGATACCAATTTTAGTATATTGGATATCATAACACAAGCATAGATGATTAGGTTGGCTAATTATCTAGAGAGAGAAAGTGAGGTTTCTAGTGAGAGAAAATGCAATAGCATGAAATGTGATAAAAATAACAACCAACCCCTTCCCATGGCTGGAAAAGGGTTTATATACAAGTGTTTGTGAGCTTTATGGGCTTGGGTATAGGCTTACACTTGGGTAAAAGACCCGACCCAATACCGAAAGCTATACGCTTACTTTCTAACTACGAGCTATGCTATACTAAACGATACACGGGGGTGACCGAATCTTTTTCATAATCCTAACACTTCATCTCATTGTTGTTTATCTTGTCATTTTCTTTAGTTTCATTGGCATCCTTTTCTTTATTAAGCTCTTCATTCTGATTGTCAACATCTATTTGAACTATAACCTCTCTGTCGTCTCCATTCATGTTTTCCTCCTTTCCATCACTTCCTCCTTCTGTTGCTTCACTTCTATTTTCTTTAGTTCCTTCACTTCCACTTTCTTCTGTTCCTTCACTTCCACTTTCTTTTGTTTGTTTATCAATCTCTTCTTTGTTTTGCTCTTTCTTTTGATTGTCACTTTCTTTTTGCTTGTTTGCATCTATTGTTAGTGCTTCATCATCATCATGATTGTTGTTTTCATTATCTCCATCAGGCTCACCCTCGCTATCGTCGTCATTAGAAGACTCATAGAGATTGAATTCATTATCATTAAATAATTCCCCGTATTGCTGGCAGAAATCAATCATTATTTGGTCATCTTCAAATTTTTTTACTCCATTTCTCAACGTTCTAACTAGCTCTGGTCTTTCGTCAGAAATTTTATCAAACTTCAAAATGATTTTTTCATAATACTCCTACGAAACAAGCACGGATTAGTTTTGATGTACATATTAAGTTACATTTTATCTATCATATGTGATATGTCAAAACTATCTCATATATTATTAAAACAAGTTCAGATTTTTCATAGTATCATATGTGATATATGCAGATGAATTATCATATTTGATATATCAAAACTTTCATATATGATTATTGCAAAAATTTCACAATTTTTTACTATCATGTGTGATATGTGCAGTCGTGGTTGCATTCTTTGTTAGTAAAACCAAAAGAATGCAACACTTTTTTACCTTTTTTGTTTCTGGTTCTTTATCGTTTATTGGTGGAACATAGACATCTAATCCTTTGTACACATTCATCCCATCCTGCTCTTCTTCAGGATCAAACTCTCCATGATGTTCTAATTTTCCCAAGTATCTTGTCTTTGTCTCCATTTTTATCCTTTTCTTCATTGTCGTAGTGTTCCAGCTTCTAAGTGCTGGTATGTGACGGAGAACTCGAAGGTCTAGGAAGATTGTTGAGTCCAAGTAGAGAAGCTTTTTTGTAAAGAAAAAAAGTGTTAGATTACATTTTGTGGATATTGTATTTCACATTAGATAGAAAAAATTGTTAGAAAATTGTTAATATAACTTACACATAAGAATGTGAGTGGCCCGTAGTAGAAATTCTTTCGTGTCTTTACATTGGGTATTTAAGAAACCTACGGCCTTGGATGAAGGGGGCTGATTGAATTCATTAGAAAAACACATTTATTATCAATAGAATAGATTGTAGATGGATCATGTTTTTAGTAATTCTTAACTCTGTAGTTTATAATCCGCGTAAAGCAATAATTTCATTTTGTTAGAGTCTCCTATAGAGTTGCTTGATGAACATAAGTGCTCAACAACCTTAACAGCTTAAGAACTATCTAGGCTGGACCTACAAGTGGTATCAGAGCCTGGAGAGAGCCTTTGTTAAAGAAACATTTACTATTCTTACTCATAAAAACTTCACAATGACTTCACAAAATCCATCACAAACATACCCTAAGCCATCACCAACAGTACTTACATTCTCTTTCCCCTCAACACTAACCTGTGTTCTCTGTGCAACCTCTGAACCAGTTTTTGAGTCTCAAACACACTCAAAAACTCTCAACACACTCAAACCTCACAAACCACCCATCTTAGCAACCTCAACAATATCAACACAACCACTTCTCAAAATAATGCCAAATTTCCTTAACTTAAAGGGCAGGAAGAATATGAGACGTAGGCCATAAAGATAGAGTATTGGATCATGAACAGTGATCACAACTTGTGGAACATTGTTCTAAATGGAAACAACAGGAAAAAGACAGGAAGAGATCTAAAAGGAAATATTATGATTCTTCCTCTTGTTTCTGTTGAAGAACACATTGCTGTTCAAAGAGAGAACAAAAGCAAGAAACTATATTGCTTCAGTATCTTTATAGAGGATCATATGGCCGATTTTCACAGTCAAGATTATGCAAGGGATATCTGGTTGGCTGTCAAAGATAGATTTGGAGGTAATGATGAGTCTAAGAAAATGAGGAAGTCAATGCTAAAGCAAGAGTTTTTAGAATTTAGGGTATCTGAATCAGAGGGTTTGCATAAGGGCTATGACAGGTTTCAGAAGATATTGAGTCAACTCAATCAGATGCAAGCTAAGCCAGACAATGAAGATTGTAACATGAAGTTTCTCAGAGCACTTCCACCTTCTTGGTCACAAGTGGCCATCACTCTTAAAACAAAGGGTGGTCTTGATTATCTAAGCTTTGATGATCTATACAACAAGCTTAGGACTCTTGAAATTGATGTGAAGGGTGGCTCAAGATTATGAATCAAGAGTTACTTTGCTCCACCTTCAGCCTTTATTAGTGCTGCAAGCACTAATTCAAAGATGTCATATCCTGAACAATCACATTCAACCACTTTTACTTCTGCTTCATCAAGTCCTGCTGCTTCTAGCAATGTGATTGAAAATGTTCTCCATTCCTTTGTTGCTGAAAGTGATCCACAACAGCAGATCACTTAAGTAAGATGTTCGATCAGAATTGGGAATTTGTTTTATGCGGAATTAGAATATCAAATGGCAAATGGCAATGCTCTCTGTTAGGATTAACATATTTGAAAAGAAAGCTGGGAGAAAGATGAAGTTTAATAACAAGGATGCTGCAAGTTTGAACAGAAGAAAAAGGTCAAATGCTATAAATGCTTATAGTTGGGTCATCTTGCAGGGAATAAGACAGGTGAAATAAGTTGGATTCTAAAGCAGTACCTTCATTCAAACTAAGGAGCTGGATAAGTCAGAAGAACCAAAGGCATGTTGTCTGTGATTCAATGTTAAACCTAGTCAGACCATGACGGTGAAGAAGTGAAAATTGTACTGCTCAATTAAATGGGTATTGCTGGAGCTGAGGATGATGTTGCTGGTAGTGCTACTGGTGATGCTACTGGTGATGTTGTTGATGATGTTTCTAATGCTGGCTGCCGAATTTGCCCTTATGATTATCTCATCTCAGTACATAACTTGAGTACCTTTTGGTTGTTGAACATTCTATATGCAGTACTTAAAAAGGAATTTGATAATTTAAGAAGTTCAATACAAAGAGTGTTATATCCAGGTTTCAAGCATAAAAAAAGTAAATTACAAACTTTAGAACAACAGAAGGGTATGGGTACCAAAGTAATCAAGCTAGCAATAGAAGAAAGAATTAGAAATAAACTTCTAATTTAGAAAACACAACAAACATGTTAAAATATACTGAGAAACTGAATGAACAGGCTAAACTTGAAAAACTGAATGATAAGGTTAAACTTGAGGAGTCTAATGCAAGATTTGACAAATGGAAGGAGTCTTCCAAAAACCTGGACAAACTGATCAATAGTTCCATGACCTCTAGATCAAAATTTGGTTTAGGATTTGGAGACACTTAGATCAAGATGAGTGTTTGAATCTCTCTGCCCCTAGCATCTTTGACTCATCCCCTAAGGATGTTGCAGAGAAACCTCTCTATGACAGGTTTGTCAAAGCTGTTAGAATGCATGATGTTCCTCCTCCTATAACAGGAACATTCATGCCTCCTTCCAACAAGCCTACCTTGAAGATACACAGGTACCTATGTGTTCAAAGTCCAATAATTATTTTGAAACAAACTAAGAATCTAATGACTATGTCTTGTGATAACTGTGACAAGTCCTCAAGACTCAGAACCACTGTCTTTGCACATGTGTTTCAAGTGTCAAGTCCTCAAGCTCTAAGACCAATGAACCCTTAGCCTCGCCCTTAATTCAGTTGATTCAAGACAAGTGTCAACGACTGCTGACCACATCCAAGTTCCACCAATGAAGATACTAGTTTTTCTTTTAAGGAAATTTTAACACCTCCTAGGAATTTATGTAATAATGAGTGGATAAATAGATAGGCAGTCTATTGTAAAGAAAGTCTTTTGGTTCTAAGACATGTTTTGTTTGTGGTAGTAAATTTCATCTGATTAAAGATTGTGATTTTTATGAGAAACAGTTGGAATTGCATAATAAACCTATGTGGAATAATGTTGCACATATTCCCTCATTTGTACCAAAAGCAGCATCTGTTCCTGCTGGTAGTAGGAATAGACCAACATCTGTTCCTGCTGGTAGTAGGAATAGACCACATCTTTTCCGTGCTGGTAGAGCCATTTACTCTGTTTAGAAAAAACATGCTAGCTCGACCTATTGACTCAACCAACAAGCCATTTATTTTTAACACTTTAGTAGGCAAGGCTAATTATAACCAAGTATATGGATGAGGAAGAAGGGGAACAGCGTTAAGCCCTCGCATCAGGTAGTTCTTGGAGAATTCCAAGGCCAAATATTAAATAGGATCCAAGAACAATGGTGGACTCATCAATCTATATGTTTTAGACTCTTAAATGATCCACAATGCAGCCCAAGTCATAATGACTTGGGTCTCCCATGTATACCTAATTGTGTTTATTGTGTATGTAGGAAAATCCCTCATAAGAATAGAGATTTTAGAAATTATAGATAGTGGTTGTTCCAAAAGCATGATAGGCAATAAGGAGAAATTGGATGACTTAGTGAAGATTGTAGGAGGTACTGTAACATAGAGGATTAGATGGCAAAGATCACAGGAAAAGGCAATATAAGAACTTCTAAATTAAACTTTAGAATGTTTATTATTGGAAAGAGTCTTCAAAACTTTACTTGTTCTCTATATCACAGATTAAATTTTTTGTATACCAAGAACAAAGTCCTGTTTTCACGATAAAGAGAGCCTTGTTTCTCTCTAAGGAGTTCCAAACTACCTAGAATAGTCCGTTTTTCTCAGAGTTCCAAGAAGGAACATCTCATAACTGCTTGAATTTGTCTACATCCAACCTGAAAGTGATGTCACCAGTTTGCTGGCAAAAGTCATCCTTAGATGAGTCTACCACATAGCAAAGAAGGATGGCTCATTGTGAACTTTCAAAAACATACAAGCTGGCAAAGCATGGATTAGTCAATGGGCTACCCTCCAAACTCTTCACAAATGAGCACAACTGTGTTGCCTGCAACAAAGGAAAGCAACACAAGGCTTCTTACAAGGCCATCACTGCTGTGAGCACTATTTCTGCTCTTACTCTAGTTTATTTCACATGACCTTATGTCCTACATCTATCGATAAGCATTGATCACAAGTACTATCCTTGGTGGTTTAGATAACTTTTGCAGGTTAACTTAGGTTTACATTTGGTGACTAAGAGAAACATATGTATCCTTAAGGACTTTATTACTTTTATTGAAACCCAGTTAACTAAAAAGGTTAAAGCCTTAAGGTGTAACAATGGGACAGAGTTTAAAAATTCTAAATTAATTGAACTCTGTGGGTCAAAGGGAATTAGAAGGTATTATAGTAATGCCAGAACCCCACAACAAAATAGGGGTATTTTGAAGAAAGAATAGAACACCTCATAGAGGCACAAGAACTATGATTGCTGACTCTAAGTTGCCTAACCATGTTTTGGACAGAAGCGTTAATTACTGCTGTTATGTTTTTGAACATGGTCTAGTGACTAAACCCAAACAAGACACCTTATGAACTAGTGTCTGGAAAGTTTCCCAACATCATCCATCTTAAACCTTTTGGGTGTCATGTGACCATACTTAACCACCAGTACCACATGGGAAAAATTTGAGGGAAAAGCGGTGAAGGTTTTATTGTTGGGTATGCTGCTCATAGTAAGGCTTATAGGGTCTACAATTTATCCAGCAAAAAGATAGAAGAAACACTTAATCTGAGATATCTTGAAGATAAACCTAATGTTCAGGGTTTGGGTCATGAGTGGTATTTTGATCTTGACTATTTGACTGATTCTTTAGGTTATACTCATTTCAAAACTAATCAACCTGCAGGTACCCAAGATACTAACCAACATGCAGGTACATAAGATGATCAATTCGGAGATGTGATGAAACAAGTAATTGTGTTGCCTCTTTTCCTTCTATCTCTTTTTCAGGTTCTAAGGTTCATAAAGCTTCTGAAATAAGTGGGAGAGCAGTTCAGATTATGCAGATGAACTTGCTAGGCCTTCAAAACAGGAATATGAAGCCAATACTACAGCTGAGAAGCATCTAAGTCAGGCTGATCTTGCAGCCAGTAGGAATAGGGTTCCTGCTTGTAAGATTGATTTTGCTGCTGGTGGTCCTACTGAAACCTCTACTCCTATTTTTAAACTTGTTCATACTGATGCAACATCACTTCCTCGTGGCACTCATTTGGCTCAAGTGAACATTCTACAAGATATCCTTCTCCTTCTGACCTTGCAAATTCCATGTCCTCATCTTCAGAAATGGAGGACATACACCACCATCCTGACACTGGCATTTTCTCTTCCTCTTTATATGATGATGATTTTGGTGGTACTGTCACCAACTTAGCACCAAGTATAGTTTGTTGATCTTGTTCCCACTAAGAGGGTGAACACCATTCATCCTCAATCACAGATTCTTGGAGATCTCACTTCACCAGTACAGACAAGATGAACATTGAAGAAATCCAAATTTGGTGAAAGTACATTTGTCAGCTATGTTCATGATCAACAAAGGAATAATCACATAAACTATTTACATTGTCTATTTGCTTGTTTTCTATCCCAACTTGAACCAAGTAGTGTTGCCCAAGCTCTTAATGATCCTGATTGGGTTGAGGCTATGCAAGAGGAGATGCAACAGTTCATTAATCAAAAGGTATGGAAGCTTGTACCCTTGCCAGATGGGAAAATTGCTATTGGGACAAAATGAATTCTGAAGAACAAAAGAGATGCCAGAGGAATAGTAGTCAGGAATAAAGCCAGATTGGTGGCTCAAGGTCATAGGCAAGAGGAGGGGCATTGACTATGATGAGTGGTATTTGCTCCAGTTGCTAGAATGAAGCTATTAGACTATTCGTAGCATTTGCATAATATATGGGTTTTATGGTATAATCAAATGGATTGTGAAGAGTGCCTTCCTTTATGTGGGAAATTGAGAAGAAGTTTATGTTACCTCAACCTAAGGGATTTTGAAGATCCTCATTTTCCTAAGGTCTGTTTACAAAGTTGTGAAAGCTTTGTATAGGTCTTCATCAAGCACCAAGGGCCTGGTATGCAAGATTGTCTACCCTTTCTGTTAATGCATCATTTACAAGAAGAGGTACAACTCGACAAAAACTTCTTTATTAAGAAGAATTCCCGGGATATATTCTAGTACAGGTCTATGTGGTGACATTATATTTGGGTTACAAGAAAGGCCTGGTGTGATGAATTTGAGGTGTTTGATGAAAGGAGGCAAATGAGATGAGTGCCATTGGGTGAGTTAAATTTTTCTTAGCGATTGCATGTCAAGCAGAAGGCTGATCTTATCAGCCAAGCAAGTATGTCCAGGACATACTTAGACATTTGTATGGAAAGTGTGAGGAACTGCAACAACCCTATGAAGGCTTCAAAGCTTAAATCCAAGGTGAACCTGATGATGCTGTTAATGTTCATTTATACAGATCCATGATAGGTTCCCTCATGTATTTGACAGCTTCAAGGCCGGATATTTAGTTTGCAGTGAGTGCTTTGTTCTAGACACTCTGTTACACCTTTTGACTTCCCAATTTGGAATGCAGTCAAGAAAGATCTTTAAGTATCTTAAAGGCCAACCAAAACTAGGTCTATGGTACCCAAGAGATTCTCTTTTGTGTTGGAGGCAATAGTGATGTGATATGCTGGTTCACTGGTTGACAAAAATCACAACTGGTGGTGTCAGTCTGGTTAGAGGTTGATCTCCTGGCAGTGTAAAAAGCAACCATTATGGCTACTTCTTCAACTGAAGCAGAATATGTTGCAGCTGCTAACTGTTGTGGTCAGGTACTTTGGATTCAAAATCAAATGCTTGATTATGGGTTCAATTTTATGAACACAAAATTTTTTATTGATAATCAGAGTACCATCTGCATTGTTAAAAACCCAGTTTTTCACCAAAGAACAAAGCACATAGAAATTAGGCACCATTTTATTAGAGATGCAAATGAGAAAAATCTTATTCAGGTGCTTAAGATTCACACAGATGAAAATGTGGCTGATTTATTGACCAAAGCCTTTGATGGACCAAGATTTAATTATTTGGTGGTCCACATTGGGATGCTCAATCCCTAAGTGCTAGGCTTAAGGGGAGGATTTGAGTCCAAGGGGAGGACTGTTGTTGTAAAATTTTCTAAATAGTTGGTTTTTCGTTTGTTTTACCACTTAGTTTTTATTGTTACAATATTTTCTAAATAGTTGGTAGTTAATTCTGATATTTAATTTTTCCTTTTCATTGTCTATGTTTTGTGTGTTTTGGTCTAACCTTTTGCAGATGCATCATTCATGAGGGTGGTTTAGCACTTTTCAAGTGTTATTCATGGACAGTGTGGCCTTCTTTTGATGATAAAGAATTCATTCTGGTTGGCTAAGTGTTTCTTCTGCTGGTGCAAGAGTTCCTACTGGTAGCTTTACTAGTTCCTACTGATTAACTAGTTCCTGCTGGTAGCTTTACTGGTTCCTACTGGTTAACCACTTCCTACTGGTTATGTTAGTTTTCTTTAGGGTTGACTTATCTTTGAGCGGGTATATTAAATTGAGTTTTATTTTAATTCAAAGTTCTACTTGCGATTATTGGGCATTTAATTCATCAAAGGTGTAGGATCCCGATAACACTTCACTTCACATATAACATACACGAATCAAACTAGAAAGGAGAAAGAGAGTGAGTTGTTTAGAGAGAGAAAGAGGAGAGAGAAATGAGAGAGAAAATGAAAAGATATTTTTGATATTTTTGAACAACTTTCAACTT
>BQNB010029674.1:0-33788 GCA_026074375.1 Tanacetum coccineum
GTGAGTGAGTTTAGCACAAAAACCCACACTTCTTGTGCTTTCACCATTGCTGACGTGGTTTATGCTTGAGAGTAAGCTAGTGATTGCCTCATGATTTACTGATTTGACCCTGCCTTTGCATTGTAGTCTTCATGAATTGACTTTCTTGACCTTCAATTCCAAAAAGCCCTTTGATTTTGACCCAAGGTAAACTTGGGGGAGACGGGTGAACATTAACTGAATTCGCGCCCTTTTTGACAGTTAAAAACTGTTATAACTTTGGAATATTACACAAATGGTCCTTGTCTTCTTTCTCCCTTTTCTAGTTATAAATGACTTATGAAAAGTGCAAGTTTAGCCCTTGTGGTTGTTATAAAAAAAAGAAGTGGGCTTTGTTTTGGGCTTTAGGATCCGGATAAGGTTATTCAAGGGTTTTTCAGGCCCAATAAGCTTTCCTGGCCCAATAAGGGAGGAGGGGACATTTTTGGACTTTTGTGAGAGTTGAGGGACCAAAGTGAAATATTTTGAGGATTTGTCCTTTTGTGTTGACTTTGTTTGACCATCTTTTGACTGCTTTTGACTGAGGCTTAGATTCTTTGGCTTCTTTTTGTACTCTTCTAATTCCCGTGTCCGTGCTTGCCCGTTTTTGATTATTTTCATGTGATTTTTGATATATCCGTACCTGCATATACAAAACACAAATACAAGCATATTTTTGCCATTTTTGGTCTGTTTTGGGTTTATTTGGGTTATTTTAGGTATTAATGGATATGTGTATTCTACACTTATCAGAGCGTTTCTAAAAAACCAAAACAATCAAGGTACAAAAGCTTTTATATTTATATCACAAGTACCTTGATTGAGTTTTTCAAATGGTTTTATGGCAAGGAGAACCATACCAAAAGACCGACCATGCATTTAATTTTATCGGAGTTATAAGGTTGTTAGGGTTAGGTACTAGTTCCCATGATCCAGCCAGAACCGGAGGGATCTACCCAGGGACAATCCACTAGTTAGTGTAAAAATCCTTAGGTATGATATAACAAGGAGTAAAAATAATAATGAGGGAAAAGTGTCGACTAAGATGGAGCTAGTACTGGAACAAACCCAACAAGGTAATAGTCATAAAGTCTCGGTAAGCACTAAAGGGGTTGATGAAAAAGAATTGTAAACATAAAGGGTGAAAAGAAAGAAGTCTTCCATACACTTAGGCAGAAACCGGGTCAACATATCTACTGTCAGAATCACATTGATGATTGCTGAGATTGAAGAAAGCCATCATGGACCTAGTGATGCAATGCACAACCCTCCTTAGCTACTCAGAATCTCTCAAAAGATTTCAGTTTTACTTCTCACAGAGACTAAACACGTTATCTATAAACTTTCTCACTCCAGTTAGTTGATATTTAAAAGGTGGCAGTCCGCTCCAGCCTCCGATCACTAAAACCAAAATGCACAATTGAGTCTAGAGCCAAGAGATCATCAATTAATATCATTAGGACACTATACCATTTTACTTGTTCTTCACACAATGTGAAAACAAGGATTGTCATAAGAGTCCTACGCATTATCCTTGTGGTATTGCCAGAACATCCGAGTGATACCTAAGTATCACGGTGAAGATGAAAATCCTGCTAGAGCCAACATCAAACAAACTCTTGGTAGGTGACTTATGAGATCCTATATGGATCACACTTGTGTCAACTGGAAAGAAACGATGGTGTGATTCTACAAGAATCAAACTTGTTCCAGTATACGTATTGACGGTTAATGAACATTGACAAAAAGCTTAAAACTCTCGACTTGTTACAAAAACCATTTTACTAAGTAACATGTCGATTGATTTTTCAACTTAAATTTTCTCTTTATTGCTAACTGTTGTATTACAGGTTCATATAAAGATGGAGATGGTGTCATCCTGTTCCGGCAAAGACAAGTTCATTACCGCATGCTCATACTTGACCAACATACTCAAAGAAATCATGAAAGCTCAAGCATATGTTTCTAAGCTTCCGCAACTCTGATATCACACGTCCTTCTTGAAGTAGCCAAGTATTAAAGTTACAGAAAGTCAAGAACAAATTACTCAAGTTTTTAAGACCAAGAAAAGTATGAGCATGTCGGTCCGCAAGACACAAGACCGCAAGACGATGAAAGATCACAGGTTGATGATCAGAGATTAGATTTGGCTAATGATCTCAAGAAAGCTCAAGATCACATATCAAGTTTAAACACAAGCCACAAGATAAAGACTACTACATCAAAGTACAAGATATCAAGTGAAGAATCAAAGACTACGAGTTGAACAAGAACAATCGGAAGAATGCTGAGCTTAATTTAGTATATTTTAGGGTGACCTCCCTTAGGGGTAGATTGTTAGATATTAGAAAAAGACTCGGTCACCCCGTGTATTTTACCGTTAATTATAGCTCGTAGTTAATCGTTAATTGTATGACATTCAGTATTAGGCCGGGTAATTAAACCCAACGTGTAAGCCCATGCCAAGGCCTTTGGCCGGTTATGTAAGCCACTATATAAGCCTCTTCCATGCCTTGGAAGAGGTGGTTAGTCATTTTATTATACAAGTTTATTTTCTCTCACTATAAAGCTTTTCTCTCTAACTTTCTCTCTCTAGACTTGGCTAATCCATCTATCTTCCATTGTGTTATGATTTCCAATATTCTACATTTTCTTTATTATTTCCATGTTTCTCCACTTCCTTCTCATTTGAAACTTCTTTTTTCCTTCTCAATTTCAACTTCCTTTTCTTTCTAGAGTACATTCTCATTCACTTTATTATCATTCACGCTGTCATTCATTTCATTCTCATTCCCTTCCTTCTCATTCACCTTTTCTATAATTGTTTCTTTCTTATTCATGTTTGCTTCATTCTGAACCTCAACCTCACCCAATCTGTCAACTTTTTCAATCTCCATTGAAACTGCAGCCTCATTCTCTTTATCATTCTCTTTTTCGAACTTGTTTTCAACTGTATCCTCATTCTCAAATGCAGTTTCAACTTTCTCTCCACTTTCATTCGGCTCACTCCACCTTCATTTCCATTACCAACTTCATTTCCACCACCAACTTCATCTCTATATTCCTTTTCCTTTTCACTTTCATTCTCCTTTTTACTTTCTTTTTTATTCTGCTATTCAGTCTTCTCATTTCCTACATAATCTTCTCAATCATGGGTCCTCCATCGTTATCATCATCAGAGTCACAGTCACAGTCACTGTTCCGTTCACTTAAACTCTTATCGAGATCAAAATCCACATAATTCAACACTTTCTTGTATTGCTTGCATAAATCGAAAATCAATTTGTCACTTATTTATTCTTCTCTCGATGTCTCAACCATCTCTTCTTTTTCTTTTGAAATTATTCTAAACTTCTCAATGATCTTTAAGGGTCTTCTATCGTCATCATCATCGAAGTCACCGTCACTGTTACTATTTTGTTCACTTAAACTGTTATCGAGATCAAAATCTACATAATTGAACACTTTCTTGTATTTCTTCCATAAATTGAACATCAGTTTATCACCGTTAAACATATTTATTCCTTCTCTTGATGTCTCAACCAGCTCTACTTGTTCGTCTAAAATTATTTCAAACTTCTCAATGATCTTTTCACAAAACTCCTGCAAAATAAGCATGCCAAGATTAGTTTTTATGTACATTTAAAGTCACATTTTTGTTATTGTTGTATTTTTTAGAGAAACAGTTGAACTATCACATGTGATATCTAATACCATCACACGTGATTATTGAAACAAGTTTACATTTTCTATAGTATCATATGTGATATATGGAGGCATAGTTGAAGGTTTAGCTTTTCAAATGCTATACATGCGGCTAAGCCAAAGGATTAGGTTGCATCTTTATTAGACAATCAAATAAATATAATAGTTTACCTCTTTTTCAACTGGTTTTTTAGGCTTTAACGGTTCATAGTAAACGTCGTATCCTTTGTATAAATCGAGACCATTCTGTTCTTCTTCAGGATTGACACCATAATGTTCCATCTTTCTCAAGCATTTCTTTTTCGTTTCCATCATGATCTTGTTTCTCATCATTGGAGTGTTCTAGCTTCTGAGTGCCAGTCGATGACGTATAATTGGAAGGTTTTGGAAGTATACCGAGTCAAAGTATAGCAGCTTTTTTATAAAATAAAAAAAATTTGTAAGTTTATATTTTAATATGTTTTAATCACATCAAATAAAATAATTAAAACATGGAAGATAACTTAAACATAAGAAGGTGAATGGCTCGTAATAGAATTTTTTTCCAGTCTTTACGTCTTCCCACTTAAGCTTACTTGTTTGTTATGTACTTGCACCAGTCAATGTTAGAGATATAATCTGCTCTTATACGTTTCAGCATTTTTGTTGGTACTCTTCCACTATTTTTCTAGTGTTTGCATTGTACTTCCGAAGAGAGTTAAGAAATTCATCTTGAACATGAAATCAGCTTCGTTTGTACTTGAGATATGTAAAGAGATTATTGGCGGTGTTGGTTTTCCGTGATGACAATACTGGTCTTCCCACTCCCTGATGAAAGGATCGTTAGAAGGTCTTACTTCTGGATCTTCTAATTTCCTGTTTCCCATCGGTATACCAAGCATTTCATGAACTTTTTATCTTGTTTCTTTTATCAACCCTTTCTGCAATCGCAGTTCCATGCTTGGTGGATGAAACTTATCAATCACGTGGTATGCTAGATTTGATGGAAGTTCAACTATTGGAAATTGGATAAATCTCTCAAAGCCGATTTCTTTCAAGCATTTCTTTTCTCATCTAATAAACCAATCATCGCTTCATATAAAGCTTTCAGTAATGATATGGTTTTACAGGTTAGGTATGTCAGTGTCTTTGGTGGTTTTTTAGTTTTTGCTCCTTTTTCCTTTTTCCTTTTCAAACTTCTTTACTTTCTTAACCACTTCACCCTCCTCCGATTCCAAATATGTTTTTTATTCAGCTTCATTCATCCTTATCATTTTTTGCTTTTAAACTTGAACCTTCTGAATACTTTTTCATTTTTGTCGGCTTCTTTGCTTTTGCAACAAGCAACCCTTCATTTCCACTCACGCTTCCTTCATAAAATACAACCTTCATTATTCTTGCATCCACCATCTCTTCATTTTCGCTTTCACTCCCTTCAAATATCACATCCTCTTGTTTTTACTATCCTCGCTTAGATTTTCATTTTCCTTTTGTCTTTGTGGATCACCCCTTGTAAATATTGTAGGTGATTATTGTATTTTTACTTTTTTGGACTATCTAGTTTGTTTCCTTGTCTTAGTGCTTAAGATCTTTTGTTTTTTTTGTCCCTTTATTTCTAGTTTCTTTAGATCAACCCTCTTTACTTTTGAGCTTTCTTTTTCTTTTTTGCTAAATTTTGTTTTTATTTCAATAACTTTCTTTTTAGCTTCCTCTTTTGTAATCTTTTGAATCTATTCATCCTTTCTCTTTTTCTCTTGCTATTTTTTTTCTTCTTTTCTGCTAGTAGCTTTCCCTTCTTTTCTTGCTGCAATTCTTTCTTCTTTTTTGCTTCTTTCTGCAGGTCTAATATGCTCTCAGCAACTATTTTTTTTGTTTCCTGCATTAAGATATTTATAAGTTTATATACTATCATATGTGATTTAATACTTGAAATATTATCATTACAAAACATGTATTTTTATTTTTTTATATCACGTGTGATATAAAGACTAGAAGTGTACCTTTATCAGCTTCTTTTTCTTTTGTCTTTGATCTTGTAGATGTGTTCAAGAACGACATTGAAGATAACTTGTTCAAAACTTGGTCTACATCAACAGTTTCTTCGACATCATCTTCATTATCTACATTTTTACAAACATGTATTTTTTTCATTAATCATGTATAAGTAGATTATTCATCGTAATTGATATACACAAAAGCAATTTAGAAGTTTTTAGCAAAAAAGTGTACCTTTAGCTTGTGCTACAGTATTTCCTTTATCTGCCTTCTTGATAGTTGCTTCTTTATCGGCTTTCACTTTGGTAGCTTTCTTCTTTGCTTCTTCTTCTTCAGCGGCTTTAGCTTTAGCAGCTTCTTTAACGGCTTCTTCTTTAGCCGCTTTAGCTTCTTCTTCATTGGTTTTATTGATAGCTTTTTCTTGAGCAGCTTCTCGACGTGCTTGCTCGTTAGCTTCTTCTCCTTTTTTGTTGCTCAGTCATTCTTTTATATAGTACCCCAGTTAGTGTCAATGTTTTGCCTGCATTAAAACGTTTATATTATATTATCAGATATCATAGTATTTTTGTTTTTTATCACATTTGATATATTATAAGAAAAAACATACCTAAAGTAGGTTGTCTAAATTTTTTTCCTTGTTTTGATCTCTTAGCTTTTCCGGTCTTTTTTGTAGCAGGACTCACACTTTGACAAGCATATACTATCAATAATCATACATGATTTATACTAGTATCTTTTTTTACAAATAGATTAATAACGTAGTATATAATAAGAGCATATTAAGGCTTTTGCCGAAGGCATAACCTATGTCTAAGCCTTCTTTTAGCCTAATTGAAGATTTAATTTCAAGCTATGCCTTCACTTTGTCGAAGGATACGCCTTTACTTATCTGAAGTCTTAGCGATATGTTATGCATTCGGCTTAGCTTGTGGCTAAGCCTTTGACTTTGCCAAAGTCATAGCCATTAGATTAGTCGCAGGCTTTGTCTTATGCTAAGCCTTCTAATCACACTATTCTTAGCAATAACATCAATAAAATATCCATAAACGCTTAAAAACTAACTTGTATCAGGTATGATATAGAATATAAGTTTTTACACCTTTTTCTGGCAAATAATTACATATAATTTTTCACTAACACATCATATTCTAACTCTTTACCGTAGACTAAGCCTTCGGCTTCGCCTTAGGCTTAGCCTACAGCTTCACTAAAGTCCTAGTCGTGCTCTTACACTATGATTCCATTACTCAAACTAACTTCTAGTCATTCATTTCGTCCCATAAATAACATTTTTCAACAAATCCTTTCTAAACATTTAAAACCTAACTTCTAGTCACACATTTCTTCATTAAAATCTCAATAACATCAACATACTCTATCTATACTGAAAATCTTACTTATCACAATAACATCATCAAAATATCTATAATAGTGATAACCTAACTTACAAGCACATTTTTGTTTATTAAAACACAATAACTTCAACAAAAATTTATTAAACAATTTAAATCTAACTATTATCACAATATATTCAACATAAACTATCTAAACACTACGCTTCATTATTTAGGCATAAATAATGATAAAATGTATAGATAATGTGTTTTTATACTTGAATCGATGATTTTCATCGTGTTTTTGACCCTTTTTTTTACTCGAAGCTTCACAGGTAGGCTTCTTAGTTACGTTATGGCCCTCCATAGCATCATCCACGTCTTTAACTTCCATTTTTATGTGATTTGTTTGTTAAAATTTGATGTTTGGTACGATTATGAGTGAGTAGATGAGTGGTTTTTTTGATCGGTGTAAAATTATGAGTAGTGTGTGTTTTAGTGTGTGTTTGGTGAGAGAAGTAATGGGTGATAATGAATGATACGTGTCTCATTATTGATCGTGTAACACCCCCAAAAATTACAACGCAGCGGAATACTACTTGGGGTGCTACTTCATAGCATAAAGTACAAGTTACAGAAAATGACTCTAAGTGAGACGTTTTGAAAAGTCAACCATTCGATAATTTTTATAAAATATCAGAGTTACAGCAGTAGGTCCCATTTGTAATGTAATAGAAAACATTTTTTAAAATGTTTGTCGAATGGTACTCAAATAATAAAGCCTTCAAAAATATATCCGCCCAACTTAAATGCTCCCAATGCTCAGCTAGCAAAATAACAACCTGAGAAAATACATGCAAAACGTCAATAATAATGTTGGTGAATTCATAGGTTTAAGTAAAAGTAGTATTGAAATAATTTAAAAAATATTTCAGTAAGAAAAGAAACGTTACAACATTTAAAAGTATTAGTTCCGAAATTTAAGTGGTGATTCAATAAATCAAGTAATGTTCAGTAGTGGACCACATGACTAAAGTAATGTAGACAAGATAAACAAATTCACCAAGTCTAAAAGAAATATATATTATTGCACTAAGCTCATGACCCCGAAACCTTAACAAGTTTGTGCCCCAAATAATATAGGATGCTTGCCCACAACCTAACTGTCCTCCCAATGTTAAATGCACCATGGTCAACTTGTGACCATAAATTTAAGGTGGGGATTGTCAATCCCGATAGATCTATCCATAACATTCACGCTTACTACATTATCAATTAAAGGTTCATGATAAGTAGGGACTTAAATGGCAATAAGGTAACTTATGCAATAATATTCAAGTATTAATCTAGATAGCATACAATTTAAAAGAACTTGTGTCTAAGGTAAAACAAATAATGTGTTCAAAACTCACGGTTTTCGTATATAGGAGTTCAATGATCTCAAATGATGTACTAAACAAATCAAGCTTTAGTACGTTCATAAGTAAACAACCATGTATTAAAAGTAATGTAGTAAGTAAAAACTTTAGTAAAAATTGTCATGTAACGCTTATGTAGTAGAACTCAATGAGTTTACATGGTAAAACGAGCATGTATTCTCACCCCAAAAACAGTTTGTGAAAACCATTAAAAGAGAAAAAGTGGGGCTATGAACTCACTGAGAAGCAATGAAGTATCGAACGAGAAATCAACAAGGGAAGAATGGCGACATCGTCTCACCCGCGACCTATAATAATGGTGCGCGTATTAGAAGAACATAACTTATAAGAAAATGCATAAGTCGCATAAGCGCGAGAAAGAAAAGAAAATAATATGTTTCGACACATATAAAATCTTATATCGTAGAATCCATGAGTACGTCAAACTTACTTATTTAAACCCACTAAAATGATGCGCTTTATGTTTAACTCCATTTTAACTCATTCCGACTAATATGTAATTTTAATGAAAATTGCCCAATTTGACCCATTATGAAGATTAAGACATCGAGATGCGAATGAAAGTGAAAGACTCTCTTATTAGTTTCAAATTCAGTTCTAGTTAATATATTTTATGCCTAATCATTCTTCATAACGCTAATTGACCATTAAAAGAACTTCGCCAAGTTTGACTTTTTATTATATATATTTCCTTAAATCTGACCCGTCCAAAACGACCCGCTAAATCATATTTTCACGACTCGGACTCAAAAGCAATTTGATGTAAAACGAAGTTTCAGACAACTTTTTAGTTTTAGCCGAGACCCGAAACCCAACAAAAAATGACCAAAATGCCCCTGCAAGTTTCTGCAAAAAATTAACTTCTTTTTAACAAAAACGCGGAATCTCTTTTAAGTTTTTGACCCGTTAACATATATTTTTAGCCTTAGTTATCCTCGCGGGAAAGTAAAACGGCATTTTAAACAACTTTTTAGTTTTACCCGAGACCCAAAACTCGACAGGGAAGGAGGAAAATGCCCCTATATCAGATCTGATGCAACTAAAAAGAAAAGAAAAACGCATATTTTATTCTAAGCTTTTCGACCTGTCATTACGCATTTTTAAGACTAACAAGCCTCGCGAAAAAGTAAAACGACATTTTAAACAACTTTCATGTTTCGGTCGAAGGCCAAAACGGACCAGAAAATGACGAAAATGCCCTTTTTCGAACCTGACAGCAACCAATATTTTCAATAGTGCAGAAATTTAGCGAAATATTTTCTAAACTTCTTTTGACCATAAAAATTTCGTTTTTGAGAGTTACGGGACGATCCACCTACCGAAACGTTCATAATAACAAGCTCTATTTAATTCTTAAGCTAAAATTTAGTTTTGGAAATTTCGACTCGCCCAAACACGACCTCTAATTTTCTGCCCTATACGGGTAGCTTTAAACCCCTTCAAAACTCTAATTTCTCAAACCACAAACATCGCCTACATACTTACAACACCATTACTAATCATCACAAATTAACTAAAACTACCAATAACCTCAAAAACGCAACATGCAAAAACTTCCATAGATTCTCGATACAAAATTAGATACATGCATTGAATGAACAATCAAATGAATGGAAAAGAAAAAGTAGAAGACTCACAATCACAATGCAATGGCTAGTAAAATAACACAATCAAACCCTCTTGGGTTTGATTTTTGGCCGAACACCATAAAAGCGGGGGTGGGGGGGGGGGGTGGGGGAGGGGGGGGGGGGGGGGGGGGAGGCCCAAAATGAGAGACCCAAAATCTTGATTTTGTTCACTAAACTTTGTCTACACAACCAATATTAAACTCTTACTACTCTAATTACCCTCAATTAGATCAAAACCCTTCAAAATTAAAAATCAAAAAAAATTAAGAACTTGGGGAAATCTTATGCATGGTGGATTTTAATTGAAAAGAATGATGGGGTTTAGTCTTTAAAGATGATTTGGAGATGAATGGAAACTGGATTTGAATTGTTGATAAAAGGTTTTTGGTGTTCTTGTTTGTTAGTTTGTCGAATAGTAAGAAATGGAACTGACATTGTGTGTGGTGTTTTTTTTACTAATAGATGTGGAGTCGGTTATTATATGAGCTTAAGTTTATAAAAATAAAAAAGATAATAAGGGTGTGTTTGGTTTTGTCACTTGTAGGATCTAATACAAAAATAAGAAGTGTTTTGGTTTTTAGTTTAGTAGGGCTAATTAAAAGAAAGAGGGTGTTTGGTTTACATGTTATGTTTATAAATTATAATTTTATTTTTATTTTTCTAAAACATTTATACTATAATATTTGTTTTTAAAATACGTAGTTAAAATATTAAAAATTGCAAAAACACTATTTTGACGCGGTTTTGGCCAAACGCGGATAAAAGTCAAAAAGTATTAAAATGTAAAAAATAAATAAGCTCTTGAAGCTAAAATAAAATAGATAAATATTCAAGGCACGATTCGTAACTAGCAAAACGACGATTTTTGTTAAAACGGCTAAAAATAAAAATAATAAATTCCATAAAAATTAGAAATAGAATTAAGGCTCGATTAAAAAAATTGTGACCGTAAAATACGATATGCTGACAGTCTTCCCCACCTTAAGAGCATCGTCTCGTGACTAGTTCGGACTTATCTCCATAGGGTTTAGCGACGGTTTGATACACAGCGAAAAAATCCTATCACATATAACAATCAAAATAAGTTCAAGAAGGCCATTTGTCAAAAGACAATACATGATAGACGATACGATGAGAAAAAATAATGAAATGATTCGCACGATGTATTAAATTGTTAAAAGAGACCTCACGCCATGTCGATGACACATTGAGAAATAATCGAATGACAAATTACGACCGAAAGAATGTCTAAAGACTCACTTCGATATAGAAGTATTAATACGAATAGATAAGATGAACGAAGAAAAATGAATCTTATTTTAACAAACGTCTTGCAAATCGAAAGAAAGTTATTTGTACGAATGACATACATTTAAGCCCACTTATTTACAAATCTTTATTTACATCCAAAGGCGTCCCAATCCATGTAAATAAGAATTAGAAATGTATGCTTCGGTGATTTATAATTTCCTTATTCAAATGAAGAGGCGTCCCAATTCATTTCAATAAGATAATTATAAATTAGCCTACTTAAACATTGTCACAACAAAACACGAGATCACAACAAAGTTACATTGAGGAGAAGAAGTCTCCTTGGCGGCATGATTCTTCAAAATCATAAGAAGTAACGAGAAGAATAATAAGACGTTAGTCAATCGTAAGTGCCAAAAGGCAGCACGATCTGAGGTAACGAGTTTAAGTCGTTTTCCCATCAACTGAAAGACTTCAAAACGATGGATTACCAAATCACATATGCGATTCAAAAGCATAAGAAGAGTGTTCAAACTTGGAGTTGAATGTTAAAATAACCATTGGAATTAACAAACTACGCCGAATTTTGCTATCATCAAAAGAGAATAAGGTAAGGTCGTGAAAAAAAATTTGAAGTTAATCGTAAAAGATCAAAAAGAAAATAGCTCATATGTATAGGTATCCTTATATAATACCAGTATCAACGCTTAGGGGAGTAAATCAGAAATCGGGAAGTACGCGAAAATCAAAGTGATCAATATTTATATAACGGACCAATATAAGGTAAATAGTAAGACGTCATAGATAGACGTAAGAGAGCAAAATCATAGTCAAGTATTAAATACTCGTTACCCATGTAATAGAAGTAGAGATGCAAAAGAGAGAATATAAGGGATCAGGGAGCATGCGCGCGGATATCGGACAACGGTGAAAGACTTTTAAATTTTTTTGAAAAACGGTTATAGTTTAGGTTTTTAAAACGACCTAGTTCTCTATAACCAGTGCTCTGATACCACTCTATAACACCCTCAAAAATCACAACGCAATGGAATACCACTTGGGGTGCTACTTCATAGCATAAAGTACAAGTTATAGAAAACGACTCTAAGTGAGACGTTTTGAAAAGTCAACCATTCGATAATTTTTATAAAATATGAGAGTTACAACTGTAGGTCCCATTTGTAATGTAATAGAAAACATTTTTTTAAAATGTTTGTCGAATGGTACTCAAATAATAAAGCCTTCAAAAATATATCTGCGCGACTCAAATGCTCTCAATGCTCAGCTAGCAAAATAACAACCTAAGAAAATACATGCAAAACGTCAATAATAATGTTGGTGAATTCATAGGTTTAAGTAAAAGCAGTATTGAAATAATTTAAGAAATGTTTTAGTAAGAAAAGAAACATTACAACATTTAAAAGTATTAGTTCCGAAATTTAAGTAGTGATTCAATAAATCAAGTAATGTTCAATAGTGGACCACAAGACTAAAGTAATGTAGACAAAAGAAACAAATTTACCAAGTCTAAAAGAAATATATATTATTGCACTAAACTCATGACCCCGAAACCTTAACAAGTTTGTGCCCCAAATAATATAGGATGCTTGCCCACAACCTAACTATCCTCCCAATGTTAAATGCACCATGGTCAACTTGTGACCAGAAATTTAAGGTGGGGATTGTCAATCCCGATAGATCTATCCATAACATTCACGCTTACTACATTAGCAATTAACAGTTCATGATAAGTAGGGACTTAAATGGTAATAAGGTAACTTATGCAATAATATTCAGGCATCAATCTGGATAGCATACAATTTAAAAGAACTTGTGTCCAAGGTAAAACAAATAATGTGTTCAAAACTTACGGTTTTCGTATATAGGAGTTCAATGATCTCAAATGTTGTAGTAAACAAATCAAGCTTTAGTAAGTTAATAAGTAAACAACTATGTAATAAAAGTAATGTAGTAAGTAAGTAAAAGCTTTAGTAAAAATTGTCATGTAACGCTTATGTAGTAGAAATAAATGAGTTTACTTGGTAAAACGAGCATGTATTCTCACCTTGAAAATAGTTTGTGAAAACCATTAAAAGAGAAAAGGTTGGGCTATGAACTCACCAAGAAGCAATGAAGTATCGAATGAGAAATCAACAAGGAAAGAATAGCGACATCGTCTGACCCGTGACCTATAATAATGGTGCGCGTATTAGAAGAACATAACTTATAAGAAAATTATGGTATATCATATATCATAACACGGGTTCGATTCTTGGATTTGGCTAGTTTCTAGAGAGAGAAACACATAAGAGAGTTTTTCTAGATAGAGAAACTATGTGTTAACTGAAAATGTATAAAATGAACTAGCTACCTCTTCCAAAGTTGGAAGAGGTATATATAGTACTTACAATAAATCGGGTATTAGTACCCGGTTAATTACCGAAAGTCATACGTTAAACTATTAACTACGAGCTATTAACAAACAGTTAAATACACAGGGTGACCGAGTCTTTTTCTAACATCCAACAATCTCCCCCTAAGGGAGGTCACTCCTGAACATACTAAATTTGTTCACTTCAGTCTTTAGCTTGTAGACATTTGATATCTTGTACATTTAGGGTAGTGATCTTTTGATTCATCTTTGACTTGTCTTTGATTGTGATCTTGAGCTTTCTTGAGATCATCACCCAAAAATAATCTTACAACATCTTGTAATGGATCGCCATCTTGTGCACTTGTGAAGAAATACACGATATCAGAGTTTGCGGAAGCTTTGACACCTTTATGAGGTCTTTCATAACTTCATAATAAGTGTAGGTCGGGGCTGTGCATTCGGTTATTCACTTAACATCTCTGGTACTGGTAATTTACATCTCCATCTCCATCTTTAAATCATCCTGTAATGAAACAGTTAGCAATAAAGATAAAATTGATTTGATAATCAGTCTAAGTGTTTCTTTATGAGAATATTTTGTAAACACTTCAAGAGTTTTGATTGTTTGTAATGATGTTCAATAACAGTCAATTCTTTTACTAGAACCAGTTTGATTCACGAGAATCGCACCATCGTTTCTTTTCCAGTAGACACAGTTTGATTCTAGTAGTATCGCACAAAATCACCTAAAGAGCTTGTTGATTTGTCTCTAGCAGGGTTTCGATCTCATTGTGAAAAAACCTTCGTTTCACGCTCGGATGTATTTGCAATATCACAGGATAATGTTGTAGGTCTCTTTGGATAGACTTGTTTCCACAGTGTGTGAAAGACTAAGAGAATTGGATATGTGTCCTAATGGAATAATTGACGATCTCTTGGCTCTGACTCAATAGTGCATTTTGGTTTATAGTAATCGGAGGCTGGAGCTGACCTTATGCCACTGTCAATTATCAATAACTCAAGTGAGAAGTCATAGATAATGTGTTTAGTCTACGTGAGAATGAAACTGAAATCTTTGAGGATTCCTAAGGGGATAGGGAGGGTTTTTGTCGTTGTGCTTTGATCTCTAGGTCCATGTTGACGATCTTACAAAGTCTGCATATCATCTTAGTGATTTTTCTCGGCTGCATATGGATTGACCAGTTTCTGCCTAAGTGTATGGAGGGCTTCTTGTCTCTTTACACCCTTTTATCCTTATATTCTTTTTTAATTCTTAAACCACCCTTCAGTCCGTTTCTTACCGTGACTTCTATGACTGGACCTTGTTGGGGTTTATTCTCCTAGTACTAGCTGTTCGGTCCGGCACTTTTCACTTATTTTTACTTTTTCTCCTTTTTTTGTCATACTATGGCTTTTACTCCTTTTATATGTCATACCTAAGGACTTCTACACTAATTAGTGGATTGTCCCTGGGTAGATCCCTCCGGTTATGGCTGGATCATTGGGAATAGTACCTAACCTTACCAACCTTATAACTCCAATAAAGTAAAATGCATGGTCGGTCTTTTGGTACAGTTCTCCTTTCCCTAAAACCAATTGAAAATTCAATTAAGGTACTTATGATATAAATATCAAAGCGTTTAGTACCTCGATCGTTTTTTGATTTTTTCAGAAACGCTCCCCCTCAAAATGTGCTTCGGTATTCGAAATTGTTTAGCACGTTTGGGCGGAGTATATGAGTTCTAGTAATCACGGTTATTATTATACACATATTTTAATCACATTTTCTCCCCTTATCAAAAATTTTAAACCCTTTGACATTTTGGATATCAATTGATTTAAATATGTTAAAATTTGGGAGAAAAGTGTGGCCTTAATTCGCAAGTCGTGTAAGAAACATATAACTGCTCCCCCTCAATCGTTGAGGGATATAAATTACTCCTACACTTAGTCATCAACAGATTAACTACTTACTAATGTACAATATATATTTTTCACAATAAGAAACAAAATTGACCTTTTTTATTGTAACGACGATGTCGTCACGTTGTTCTGTTGATCAGCCTGTAGTCAATATCTCTTATTCTTCCTCCAACAAAGCTTTCTAGACTTCGATAGATCCTTCTGATCTGTAGTCTTTTCTCGATTGCAGTGATGAAGTCTTTGCTTCTTCTCTTGTCATCCTCTGACCACTTCCTAGTCTCCATGCCCTTATTGTACTCGAACAGATGAAAGTCTTTAACCATGTGGTCCAGTTTTTCCATTACTCTTGTCAACGTCCCATCACTAAACTTGTGTAGCTCATTCAGCCTCATCAACTTTCTTTGATCATTTCTGTCTCTGTAGACAACGGCTCTTGGCTTAGGGACAATCGTATAGTCTTCTTTGAAGTAATAGTCGGCTGCATCCCAATTTGGACGTTCAAGGTTGATCTTTGTTTGATAACTTTCAATCCCGAGCTGTAAGTCTCCCACACGATTCCTGATCACCAGGTTTCTTATCCACATGTTGACTGCTGTGTGAAGACTGGTCTTGTCTGTCTTGGGCAGATGGTTGAGCTTTTCTTGAATATTGAGTAGGAACAGATCTTCAAAATCATTTGGATGAAGATTTCTGAAATCCTTTTCTGAGATCTTGTACTCTTGGTAATCAGCACGGCGTAGAATTATCTCTCTTAGGTAGTTGTATCCGTATTTTTCGAATACCTTGACACTGATCACACTTAGAATTCGCATCTGCGATCTGACTGCTTCACGATCAGAGGGCTCACTGTGTTTATTGATGTAGAATTCCTTTCTCCTAAACCACCAGTGAGTGATGCCATAGACCGCACTAATGTCATATTCGTGTTCACTTTCAACCCACAAAGATGGAACTAATTCTTCAAGGCCAAAGTCTAGGTAACGAGCGGCTTTGAGCTTGGATATGGATAGGGCAATTTTTCGCTCTTTGTCACCTGTCAGAAGATAATCCAGATCCTTATTGAAGAAGAATTGTGGTTGAATAGTTACCTGACCTGGTGGTCCTCCTAAGGGCAGTGGTTCATATATATTTCTCAGAATTTGATGACCCTCAGGATTACTCAAATCAACCTTATTTGTCAGCAGCTTATGGCATTCATCCATCTGATATTGAAGAAAGACGTTGTTCTTATGAAAGGCTTTAACAAGGTTGAAAGCTGGACCTTCTAAATCAGCTTTGCAGAGCTTCTTCTTTCCTGTTCGTCTGCAGAACCATTTGATGAATGACCCAATATCATACGTCTTCCTTTGAAGCTTGTTCTCCGCAGGAACTTGATACGTTGTGGCGTATGTATTTGCCCAGTTATTCTCTGGTTCCGGGAAATCATTCGGGGGAATGGTCCATTCTGGTTCAGGTGTAGCTGGTCTCTCGCCTTCAGGAATCGGCTTAAACCACGTAGTGGTCGACACCTTGGGAATGTGAGCGTTATCGGTGTCCTCCAGATCTGAGACATGCCCTTCATCCTGCATTGGAATGTCATCTGAGGATTGTTCATAATGTTCTGATTCGAGATCAGATCTGTGCATCGAAGAGTCAACAACAACATCTCTTGTGTCAGTGATCTGCCATCCAGTTGAGGTAAGAGCTGGATGTTGTTTGGAAGCAGATGCATCAGACTCCCGTGGTTTCTTTGAACTTTGGTCATCATCTTTCGGAGGAGGTTGAGCTGACCCAGAAGCACCTGAATCGGGTCTTCTTCTCTTTGCTGACTTACCCTGGTTTGATCCAGCTGAAGGGCCTTCATCATCATCATCGTCTTCATCATCATCACTATCATGCTTTCTCTTGTGGTCTTTAACCTTGTCTGCAACTTCCTTATCCATGGCATCTTCATCTGCTATTAATGCTTCCATAAGAGCATGGTATAGATGGTAGTTGGCAGGATTTCTGTTTGCAGTCTTGTTCTTATTCATGTGTTTGAAGAGAGCACTCTTTAGATCAAATTCTTCAAGAGCAACTTTATCAGTTGACCTGATGGAGTAAGTTGACTCTTGTTTCTCCTCACCTTGTTCCCTTTTGATTCTGATAATCTCTTTCGGACTCTTTTCAGATTCTTGATTCTTGATAGACTCTGGGCCAGGCAGCACAGAGTATTTCTCGATTAAATCTGCAGTGTGTCGTTCAAGAATCCTAAGGAGAGCATCATCAAGTTTTGTTCCTAGATATTTATCAACAACTGTCGGAACTTGAGATTCAATAGAAGCCAAAACAGCAGCTGAGTGATCAGTCTTCTTCACTTCAGCCATTTCTAGCTCCAATTTTGCGACTCTCAGCTGAAGAGCGATGAATGGAGTGATCTCTGGAAGAGTTGTGGTGATTGTTGTAGCTTCAGTGTTGATCGGTGGAGTAGTGACCTGCGAAGACGGTTTCGGAGATGAGATCTCAACGATGGGAGCTGTCACTGGAGGAGTTGACGTATCGGTTTTAGTCTCATCTGCAACATTAGTTTTCTCCTGATCATCTTCGGTTGGTTTGTCATTAAGAAATAGATCCCCATAAGTATCAGTGTCTTCCAGATTCTTCATGGACGACATAGACCCAGAGTGACTTTCCGGATTTTCTTCAATGACATGTTCGTCAGGTCTGAGTTTCAGGTTTTCATGAACCTTGGGGTAAGCTGTAGCGTAGAAGTCTTCGTCCATGTGCTCAGGGTTTGGTCCAGCAAGAGACACATGTTCTTTTCCAGAGTCTGATCCAGTCTGGTCTTCTTGCATGGGCTCAGGGTCTGGTCCAGCCAGAGCCTCATGTGCTTTTCCAGCGTCTGATCCAGCTTGGTCTTCTGTCTGAACATGAATCACAACTCCTGAAGTCACTGTGGAAGACGTGACTTCACCTTCTTCTTTTTCAAATTTAGGAGCAGAGGCATCTGTTCCACTTTCTGTGCGCTCCGAATCAGTTGTTGAAGAAGATTCATGAACCACTTTCTCTGATGTATCATCTTCAGGTTGAGAAGATGGTCCAGTTGTCGAATCATGAGGAGTTTGATCACGCCTAACAAGGATAAACTGATCCGTAGTTCTTTTCTTCTTTGACAGATCGATCAGGGAATGAGCTACTTGTTCTTCGGTTACAATGGCCTTTCCCTTGCCCACTACTTCAGGCAGTTTGGGAGTTGTTTCAGATACTGGATCCCTGATCGTTACTCCTCCAACAGGTGCCTGACCTTGTGGCAGAAAGGCTGGATCCAAGCTAAGCTTAATAGCTCGTTCCATGTCAGCATCATCACCTTCTCCTTCTCCCTTTTCTTGATGCGCTTCCAAACTCATCTTCTTAGCCAGTTCGAGATCAGGATCATCACCTTCTTCTTGAGGAACAGATTCTTGTTGAGCTTCATCATCTTCATCAACAAGTTGGAAAGTAGGCTTTCCTTTTCTAACTTTCTGTGGAAGCTTATGCTTGGAAGGTTTCTTTGTCGGAGCAGGAGCTGGCTTGGATTGTTTGACTGGAGTAGTGGTTGTGGTCTTTTTGGGTGGAGCATGCTTTGTTGCAGGTTGCACGCTTGCACTTTCTTGAGGGGTTTTCTTTGTATTCTCAGCAACCATTTCCAGATACTTGGGATAATACGAGGATTGTTGAATGGCTTCAGTTATCAGGGGATCGGGAATTGCCATTCCAAACACTTCAACAGTCTCACCTTTTGGGACAAACTTGAGATTTCCTAATATAAAATCATCTCCAGTATGATGAACAGCAGAATCAGGACGTCGATGGATGTTGTTATTGCTTGCCAAGTAGTAGATTATCACCTTGGAAAACCGTCCATAAGGAATGAGGAGAGGAGTTACTTTCTTCTTTGGGTCCTTCAGACTGGCTTTGTGACTTGCTTTGTGTGAGAAAAATGTCTGGATCCCTTGAGTAAACTCTTCCCATAACAGCTCTGCATGATCAACATTAGTTTGAGTGACGATTCCCCACAGCATTTGCAGAACTGGGTGTCTGGGTTTGTCACTGCCAGAAGTCTTTCCTGTCAAGCACTGGTTGATTAAGGTTAGAATTGCTCTCCATGGTTGATACACATAATTCACCCGTATATTGGAGACAATTTCTACAGGTTCAGGATACCCCAGCTCATTAACAAAATCAATCACAGTGTTACCAGACGGAGGTAACTCAAACGGTTGAGCTGGGATGACAGGAGTAATTGCTAATGCCTTTCTGAGAAGATCAGCACTTAGATCGAACCATTGTTCATCAACTTGACAACTATAAACCCCAGTCTTCTCGTCATATTTCATTGTATTCCAGAATTGTTGCATGTAGATAGCAGGAACACTTGCTGAGGCAGTGAATGCTCGGAAGAAGTTGGTATTACTCAAGATGTCCACTGATATCTGAAAGATGGGGTTCTTTTGAATCTTTTGAGCATTGAAAAGAAGGTTGCTTTTCCCGATTATTAACCACTGAGAGCGAGGTACAATCTGCTCATCTGTTCTTGTCGGTGGTTGAGTGGGAACATTTTGTTCTGCCATCGTATTCTGCAAAAGAGTATTAACAAAGAAGACAAACATTGCAGAGAAACGATGTTAGAGAGAACTTTAGCTTTGATTAAAGTCATGTCATTCCACGATTGATTAAAACAGAGGTAACTCTGGTTTGATGAAAATCTACATATGAGGACACAGGATGCAGAATTATCCAACAGGATCAATTACTTGTTAACTAAGCCCGGATGGGAGTTAGAAAAGCAACTGGGTCATTCGAAGGGGCCTTGATAGATTATTGGGCTTAATGGGCCAAAATTATGAAACTTAGCCCAAACCGCCGCCAGGCAGAATGCCAACCCGCCGTTAGGAGAATCGAGCAAACCGCCGAGAGGAAGGCACTAAACCGCCGTGAATATTAGAATAAGATTAACCAACCCGCCGCTGAAAATAAAAAATTCGAAAAGGGCGGGTTGAATTTTTAATATATAAAAAGATTCGACCAAACCGCCGAGAGACGGCGGTTTACCTGTTGGAATAAAATAATATAGAATTCTGGAAACCCACTGTGGATCAACCCGCCATTAGGCAACTCGCTGTGAATCAACCCGCCATTAGGCAACTCGCTGAGTGGATATATTACATGAACCAGTGGGTTGAATAATTTAAAAATAATAAATTCAACCAAACCGCCGCGGTGCGGCGGTTTCCTTGAAAATATTACAATAATAATAAAATAACCAACTCGCCACCTAGAATCATAAGCAACTCGCCAGGAGGACTGATTACTTAAAATTCAAACCACGCACATCCTTTGGCAAAACTAAGCACATCCTAAGGCATTCCTAGGCTTTCCTACGCATCAGATACACATTACTACCATTCTTACCATCAAACAAACTGACTTTTACTTTCTAAAAGTCAACCCGCCACCAAGAATCATAATCAAATCATTCAATATTGTTTGAGACAGTAATCCATACATCAAAACTTAGTAATCTATGCCTTAAGAACAATTCCCAGCAACTAAATCACACATTACAACACTACATTGGCATTTTGATCTAAAACGACCCTAGAATCATTCTTAAGACATACAGATGTTTGCCAACTGATTAAACACATATATCATAGTGATTACATCCCTATTCCGCATCTTTCCCACAAAACACTTTCAATTTCCAAACAATATTTAAACATTTCGAAACCCTAGTCACTAAATCTAATTTTTCTACTCTTTTTAATGTGTTTTAAATCGATTCCATTGATACACACATAGAATAAATGATATAGATTAAGGTTTGATAAATACCGTTGCAAGAAACACTGGAAATCAAAGATTTGAAACTTTTTCTTGGCGGCGAGTTGCGTATGAGTGTGTGTGTGTGTTTTTTCGTTGACTGGATTTTGATAAGTTTGACCAAAACCAACTCGCCGCCCCTTTTTATATCCTAAGTTAAGAAGTTGGCAGATTCAGTCCCTTAGGATTCTATCTTCTTTTATTTTTTTGTTTTAATTATTTATAAGGTTCTTCTAAGTTTAGGCAATTGACCAATTTAGTCTCTATTGGTTAATAAGGCTAGGAAACAAAAAGCAAATTGCATTTAAATCCCTAATCATTATAACTATAGATAACTTTGGATTAGTGAATGAAGTTGCCCGAATTCGTACCGCGGTTGTAGAAACAAAAAGTAGAATATATGTGTGTTTTATGTAAAAATGGTAGCAATTGTTATATCTATAGCATAGGAATGCCTTAGGATGTGTTTAGTATTGAAATAAGAGGTGCGGGGTTTGAATCTTAAGAAACCGGCCTGAATGGCGAGTTGCGTGTATTTCTTAACGGCGAGTTGGTTATTTTATTATTTATTAATAAATTACTCAACCCGCTGGTCATACGGCGGGTTGAAAACAGCGAGTTATCTAAACGGCGGGTTGACAACAGCGAGTTGCCTAAACGGCAGGTTGACAACAGCGAGTTGTCATACGGCGGGTTGACAACAGCGAGTTTGTGTCCTAGAACGGCGGTTGACACCAGCTAGTTGCCTAAACGGGGTTGACAACAGCGATGTTGCCTAACGGCCGGGGTTGAAAACAGCGAGTTTACCTAAACAGCGGGTTGCCCTATGGCGGTTGTCTAACAGCGTGTTTTCTAAACAGCAGTTATGCCAAATTATTCTATTATATTAAGCCAATAGGTAAACCCGCCTTCTCTCGGCGGTTTTGTGTGGTCGAATATTTTATATTTTCGCGGCGGATTTGCTCATTCACCTAAACTGCGCGTTGGCATTCTGCCTAGCGGCTTTTTGGGCTAAAATTTATATATTAGACCCATTTGAGCCCCAATAATCAATCAAGGCCCATTCGAATGACCCAGTTGCTTTTCTAAACCGCATCCGGGCTTAGTATACAAGTAATGATCATGTATGGATAATTAGTAGATATTATAATCAAACCAGAGGTACAACTTTTTAAATCAATCATGCAGTACATGACTTTTAATTAATGCTAATGTTCTTCTAACTGTCGTTTCTCTCATGTTTGTTCTGTCTTTGTTATATCCTTTTTCAGAATACGATGGCAGCACAAAATTTGTTCCCCAGCTCAACCTCCTAAAAGAACAATGGAGCAGATTGTACCTCGCTCACAGTGGTTAACAATCGGGAAAAGCAACCTACTTTTTAATGCACAAAAGATTCAAAAGAACCCCTTCTTTCAGATATCAGTGGACATCCTGAGTAATACCAACTTCTTCCAAGCATGCACTGCCTCAGCAAATGTTCCTGCTATCTACCTGCAACAGTTCTAGAAAACAATGTCATATAGCGAGAAGACTGAGGTTTATAGTTGTCAAGTTGACGAACATGGTCGATCTAAGCTGATCTTCTCCAAAAAGGCATTAGCTATTTACTCCTGTTCAACCCAACCTCACCCATTAGAGTTACCTCCGCTAGTGACACGGTGATTGATTTTGTTAAAGAGCTGGGATATCCTGAACCTGTAGAAATTGTACCTCCAGAAAACGAGTAAATTTATGTGTATCAACCTTGGAGGGCAATAAATCCTTTTGCTCAACCAGTGCTTGACAGGAAAGACTTCTGGCAGTGACAAACCCAGACACCCAGTTCTGCAAATGCTGTGGGGAATCGTCACTCAAACCAATGTTGATCATGCAGAGCTAATATGGGAAGAGTTTACTCAAGGGATCCAGACATTCTTCTCACACAAAGCAATCCACAAATCAGTCCTGAAGAACCCAAGAAGAAAGTAACTCCTCTTCTCATCCCGTATGAACGGTTTTCCAAAGTGAAATCACCTACTACTTGCAAGTAAATAACACATCCATCGACCGCCTATTCTGCTGTTCACACACTGAATTGATTATATCCTTAGTAAATCTTAAGTTTGTCCCGAAAGTGAGTCAGTTGAAGTGAATGGGAATGGCAATTCCCGATCCCCGCTAACTGAAGCCAATCAACAATCCTCTTAAATCCCAAGTATCTGAAATTGGTTTTGAGCTGAAAATCCAAAGAAAAACCCCTCAAGAAAGTGCAAGCATGCAACCTGCAACAAAGCGTGCTACACCCAAAAAGCCCACAACCACCACACCAGTCAAACAATCCAAGCCAGCTCATTCTCCGACCAAGAAACCTTCCAAGCGTAAGCTTCCACAGAAAGTTAGAAAGGGAAAGCCCACTTTCCAACTTGTTGACGAAGATGATGAAGCTCAACAAGAATCTATTCCTCACGAAGAAGGTAATGATCCTGATCTCAAACTAGCTAAGAAGTTGAGTTTGGAAACACCTCAAGAAAAGGGAGAAGGAGAAGGTGATGATGCTGACCTGGAACGAGCTATCAAGCTTAGCTTGGATCCAGCCTTTCTGCCACAAGGTCGGGCACCTGTTGGAGGAGTAACGATCAGGGACCCAGTATCAGAAATAACCTCCAAACTGCATGAATTAGTTGGCAAGGGAAAGGTCGTTGTGACTGAGGAACAAGTGGCTCATTCCCTGATCAATCTATCAAAGAAGAAAAGAACTACTGATCAGTTTATCCTTGTAGTTGTTGATCAACTCCACCTGATTCGACAACTGGGACCCCCTCATCTCAACCTGATGATAAACGCATCAGAGAAAAGTAGATCCATGAATCATCATCAACAACAGATTCAGAAAGAACTGAAAGTAAAACAAAGCCGCAGCTCCTAAAGTTACAAGGAATCAAGGTGAATAGACTCGTCCTACCTAACATCAGTAGTAAGCATTCCTGTATCAAACCCTGAAGAGTACAGATGCTCAGCTGACCCAGACCCTGAGCCCATGAAAAAGAAGAACCAGACTTGGATCAGACTCTGGAAAATTACATTGTGTCTCTTGCTGGACCAAACCCTTACACATGGCTGATGAATTCCTCGCTACAGCCTACCCAAAGGTTTTTTTTTTTATTTTTCAAGAAAACCTGAAGCTAATAACAGACTAACGTCATCGATGATAAAACCAGAAAGGTCATCCAGTTCTATTCTTCTATGAAAAATCTCGATGACACCTTTAACTTTGGGGATCAATTTCTTTATGACAAACCAACCGAAGATGACAAGAAATAAAGTTAAGAGAGTCTGAGTCCACCAAACTGACCTAATCAGACCGTAACGTCAATCCTCCAGTGATGCTCCCTTCATAGATTTTCTCATCTTCTAAGCTGAAGAAAATCCGGAAAGTCACTCTGGGTCTATGTCGTCCATGAAGAATCTGGAAGACACTGATACTTATGGGGATCTATTTCTTAATGGCAAACCAACCAAAGATGATCAGGAGAAATCTAAAGTTGTAGAGGAGTCTGATTCCACCATACCTGATCCAAGTCATCAGACCGTCACGTCAACTACTCCAGTGATCGCTCATGTTACTGATTTCTCATCTCCTAAGCCTTCTTCACTGGTCACACCTCCACCAATCAACACGGAAGCTACAATAATCACCACATCTCTCCCAGAAATCACTCCATTCATCGCCCTTCAGCTAAGAGTGGCAAAATTGGAGCTAGATTTGGCTGAGGTGAAGAAGACTAATCACTCTGCTGCTAATTTGGCTTCTATTGAATCTTAAGTTCCGACAGTTATTGATAATTATCTAGGAACAAAACTTGATGATGCTCTCCTTAGGATTCTTGAACGACACACTGCAGATTTAATCGAGAAATACTCTGTGCTGCATGGCCTAGAGTCTATCAAGAATCAAGAATCTGAAAAGAGTCCGAAAGAGATTATCAGAATCAAAAAGGAATAAGGTTAGGAGAAACAAGAGTCAACTTACTCCATCAGGTCAACTGATAAAGTTGCTCTTGAAGAATTTGATCTAAAGAGTGCTCTCTTCAAACACATGAATAAGAACAAGACTGCAAACAGAAATCCTGCCAACTACCATCTATACCATGCTCTTATGGAAGCATTAATAGCAGATGAAGATGCCATGGATAAGGAGGTTAAAGACAGAGTTAAAGACCACAAAAGAAAGCATGAAAGTGATGATGATGAAGACGATGATGATGGTGAAGGCCCTTCAGCTGGATCAAACCAGGGTAAGTCATCAAAAAGGAGAAGACACGATTCAGGTGCTTCTAGGTCAGCTCAACCACCTCCTAAAGATGATGAGCAAAGTTCGAAGAAACCACATGATTCTGATGCATCTGCATCCAAGCAACATCCAACTCCTACCTCAACTGGCTGGCAAATCACTAACACAAGAGATGCTGTTATTGACTCTTCGATGCACAACTCTGAATCAGAATTTGGACATTCTGAACATTCCTCTGATGACGTTTCAAAACAAGATGAATGGCATATCTCAGATCTAGAGGACACTGATAACACTCATATTCCCAAGGTAAAGGCTGCTACATGGTTTAAACCGATTCAAGAAGGTGAAAGACGAGCTTCACCTGAACCAGAATGGACCATTCCCCCGAATGATTTCCCTGAACCAGAGAACAACTGGGCAAATGCATACGCCACATCGTATCAAGTTCCCACGGAAAACAAGCTTCAAAAGAAGATGTATGATATAGGTTCATTCATCAAATGGTTATGCATACGAACAAGAAAGAAGAAGCTTTGCAAAGCTGATTTAGAAGGTCCAACTTTCAACCTTGTTAAAGCCTTTCACAAGAACAGCGTCTTTCTCCAATTTCAAATGGATGAATGCCATAAGCTGCTGACGAATAAGGTTGATTTGGTTAATCCTGAGGGTCATTAAATTCTGCGTTGAACGATGCCCTAAGGGGACCACCAGGTCAGGTAAACTATTCAACACAATTCTTTTCAATAAGTATCTGGAATTCCTTCTGACGGTGACAAAGGAGCGACAACCCGCTATCCATTCCAAACTCAAAGCCGATGGTTACTAGACTTTGTCTAGAAGAATTAGTTTCCGTCTTTATGGGTTAAGTGAAGCTGATTATGACTCAGTACAGTTTATTGGTATCCACATGGTGGTTCAAAAGAAAGGAGTTTTTACATCACAAACACGTAAGCTCAGATCGTGAATGTGCAGTTGATCCCAAATGCGAATTCTAGTGTGATCCGTGTCCAGACTTTTGAAAAACACAGATACAACTACTTGGAGAGAGTAATTCTTCATCGAGTGACTATAAGAGTACAAGATCTCGGAAAAGGATTTTAAAAACCTTCATCTAAATGATTTTGAAGATCTGTATCTACTCAATATTCAAGACAAACTCAACCATCTGTCTAAATCGAACAAGATCAATCTACACACAGTAGTCAACATGTGTCTGAAAAACTGGTCATCAAAGAAATCGTGTGGGGACTTGCAGGCTCGGAATTGAGATTATTCAACAAAGCTCAACCTCGAAGTCCTAATTGGGATGCAATGACTATTCTTCAAAGTATATTTTCGATTTGTCCCTAAGCAAGAGTCGTTATCTATAGACAAGAAATGATCAGAGAAAGTTGTGAGGTTGAATGAGATACACAGTTTAGTGATGGGACGTTGACAAGAGTCATGGAAAAACGGATCACATGGTTAAAGGCTTTCGTCTGTTCGAGTACAATAAGGGCATGGAGACTAGAAAATGGTCAGAGGATGACAAGAGAAGAAGCAAAGACTTCATCACTGCCATTGAGAAAAGACTACAGATCAGGAGGATCTTTCGAAGTCTAGAAAGCTTTGTTGGAGGAAGAATAAGAGATATTGACTACAGGCTGATCAACAGAACAACGTGACGACATCGTCATTACAATCAAAAGGTCAATCTTATTTCTTATTGTGAATAATATACCTTGTACATTAGTAAGTAGTTAATCTTTTGATGACTAAGTGTAGGAGTAATTTATATCCCTCAACGATTGAGGGGGAGCAGTTATATGTCTCTTACACGACTTGCGAATTAAGGCCACACTTTTCTCCCAAATTTTATAACATATTTAAATCAATTGATATCCAAAATGTCAAAGGGTTTAAAATTTTTGATAAGGGGAGAAAATGTGATTAAAATATGTGTATAATAAAGAACAGTGATTATTAGGACTCATATACTCCGCCCAAACGTGCTAAACAATTTCGAATACCGAAGCACATTTTGAGGGGGAGCGTTTCTGAAAAAAATCAAAAAACGATCGAGGTACTAAACGCTTTGATATTTATATCATAAGTACCTTAATTGAATTTTCAATTGGTTTTATGGAAAGGAGAACTGTACCAAAAGACCGACCATGCATTTTACTTTATTGGAGTTATAAGGTTGGTAAGGTTAGGTACAATTCCCAATGATCCAGCCAAAACCGGAGGGATCTACCCAGGGACAATCCACTAGTTAGTGTAGAAGTCCTTAGGTATGACATATAAAAGGAGTAAAAGTGAGAATAAGGGAAAAGTGCCGACTGAGATGGAGCTAGTACTGGAATAAACCCAACAAGGTTCTAGTCATGAAGTCTCGGTAAGCACTGAAGGGGTTGAAGAATTAAAAAGAATTATAAGGATAAAGGGTGTAAAGAAAGAAGCCCTCCATACACTTAGGCAGAAACTGGGTCAATACATATGCTGCCAGAATCACTAAGATGATTGCTGACATTGAAGATCGTCATCATGGACCCAGTGATGCAATGCACAACCCTCCCTAGCCACTCAGAATCTCTCAAAAGATTTCTGTTTCATTTCTCACGGAGACTAAACACATTATCTATTGACTTTCTCACTCCGAGTTAGTTGATATTGAACAGGTGGCAGTCAGCTCCAGCCTCCGATTACTAGAACCAAAACGCACTATTGAGTCTAGAGCCAAGAGATCATCAATTAATCTCGTTAGGACACATATCCAATTCTCTTGTCTTTCACACACTGTAGAAACAAGTCTTCTATCCTAAATCCTACGCAGTATCCTTGTGATATTGCCATACAATCCGAGTGAAATGAAGTTTTCTCACAATGAATGATGGAATTCCTGCTAGAGCCAAGCATGAAACAAGCTCTTGTAGGTTGACTTGGTGCGACTACTACTAGAATCAAACTTGTGTCTACTGGAAAGAAACGATGGTGCGATTCTAAGTGAATCAAACTTGTTCTAGTATAAGAATTGACGGTTATTGATCATTTGACAAACAATCAAAACTCTTGAAGTGTTACAAAATATTTTCATAAGAAACACTTAGACTGATTTTCAAATCAATTTTATCTTTATTGCTAACTGTTTCATTACAGGATGATTTAAAGATGGAGATGGAGATGTAAATTACCAGTACCAGAGATGTTAAGTGAATAACCGAATGCACAGCCCCGACCTACACTTATTATGAAGTTATGAAAGACCTCATAAAGGTGTCAAAGCTTCCGCAAACTCTGATATCGTGTATTTCTTCACAAGTGCACAAGATGGCGATCCATTACAAGATGTTGTAAGATTATTTTTGGGTGCATATCTCAAGAAAGCTCAAGATTCACATTCAAAGACAAGACAAAGATGAATCAAAAGATCACTAACCCCAAGTGTACTAAAGATATCAAATGTCTACGACTAAAGACTGAAGTGACAAATCAGTATGTTTCAGGGGTGGACCTCCCATAGTGTACATTGTTGGGAGATGAAAAGAAAAAGACTTCGGTCACGCCCTGGTATTAACTGTTTGTTAATAGCTCGTAGTTAATAGTTTAACGTATGACTTTCGGTAATTAACCGGGTACTAATACCTGATTTATTGTAAGTACTATATATACCTCTTCTAACTTTGGAAGAGGGAGTTAGTTCATTTTATACATTTTCATTTAAACACATAGTTTTCTCTCCTCAAAAAAACTCACTATGTGTTTCTTTTCTCTCTCAATAAACTTAACATAACCAAGAATCGAACCCGTGTTATGATTTATGATATACCACAATCTCCATAACCCTCGGTGGGTGCTTGGAGTAATTCCGCCATAGTATGTTGATCGGCCATCGTAACTACGGGACTCCCTTCAAGAGAAAACGGTTTGATTCTTTGCGTGGAATGTCTACGATTACGACGTTTTGGAGTCGTAGAAGTTCGGTAATTAAATTTGATGAAGAGCGAGTGCGCATGCAATAAAAATAAAATAAGAGAAAATAAAAAAAAGAAAAATATTTTTGTAACCGATAATCAAACAAGTGTACGGTAGCTCTCTAGAAAACGCACAAAGAAGCGGAGGAGCGGGAAAGCGCGAAGCTATTAAAAACCTTCTCCTTTCGGGTCGAAGTTCGTCGGATCAACCCTCCTTATACCTCTCTTATAGTTTGTAATCTAAAGGTGAGCCGAATTCACAAGTGACACAACGGTTGATTTTGTTGTTTTTCAATTTTTTTGGAATTTTTGATTACTTGATAATAGAAGAAAATATTCACAAATGAAAGCGATAACTTCACGGGGAAGGGTCTTCAAACACTAATCTTCAAACGTAAACACAATAATCGTTTCACAGCCTCCCCGGCAGCGGCGCCAAAAATTTGATTTGAACTTAATTATACTTATATATATAACTTAATATACATATATATAATTAAAATCAAAATATCAAATAATGAAAGAGTGAGGAAAGTATTCCGTAAGGTTTTTAAGAAGGAAGATTACTTTTATCCAAAGTAAAATCCAAAACCTTCCCGAGTCGTATCCCGACGAGGCGTGAATTGAAAATCGAGGTTAAGTTCGTGATCGCGTGATTGAATAATCAATGATTTTGATTTTGGATTCTATTTCTACTACTAACATGCAAAAACAAATAAAGGCAAGCTAAAAACGAAAGCAATTAAGGTTAAAACACGAAAACGATAACGGGAATCAAAACCCGAGCTTTAAAAACCTAAATTATCAAATTTTAACCCTACAAATGCAAATTTAATTTTTAAATGTCCTAAATGATTAAAAATAATTTTAGAAAAAAGAATTATATTTTTTTGGCTTTTATTTTATTTATTATGAATTAAAAACACTTTTAGACTAAATAAAATATTAAAAATAGTAAACGACTTTATAAAAATCCAAGAAAATGACTGAAAATAATTTAAGCTATAACTAATCTAAGCAAAATAAGAACAGGAAATAAGCTATGCTAATAAGCTTCTAAATAAGCTGAAAAGAAAATAAGCCTAAAACTGAAAATAAGGGTTAAATATTAAATTAATTTACAAACTATAAACAAAAAAGTTTCAAGGGCAGTTGGTAGTGGAGTGTATGTTAAAATGTTGGTAGAGTTGAGGTTGATGTCTCGGGTTCAAACCTTGAGACTTTCCTCAATTCCCAACATTTTTATTTTACAAATTTTTTTTATGAAAAAGCTTTTAAAGACTAAAATGAGCAACTTTTGTGAAAACACTTTTTCTAAAAACCACTAATTAGCTAGAAACGAACTTATTAAAGTGACAGATTTCCTAAATAGGCTTTAAAGCTTTAAGACTAAACTGTTTTGGCTTTTTTTGGGCTTAATAAGCTAAAGGAAGTAGCAAATAAGCTTTTTGGATAAAAGATACTTAAAAACAGTCTAAGAGGCACCTTTAAGCTAAAAATTAAGCTAGTAAAGCTAACATCCACACCTTAAAAAGTTAAAACAGATTAAGCTAACATTACAAACTATAAGAAAAAGCAAAATTTAAACATTTTGAATAACTAACAAGCTAGAAAAAAAGCTTTTGAAAAAGGCATTTTGGACAGATTTCATAGTTTTTTTTAAGTTTTTATGAAAGACTAAAATGGCTTATGCAGCCCTAAAAATAAGCTATTAAAAGCTAAACTAAGACAGTAAAAATCTCAAACAGATTGAGCTTATACACCAATGAGCTTATACAATGAATTTCAAAACCTAAGACTAACTTTAACTAATCTAAAGTTGCTATAGAAAAATGGATTTTAAACTTTGACAATAAGACTTGTGAACCTTGGCAGGTTTTGACTAAAATTCAAGTGACAAATGCACACTTATAACAACCATATTCTACTACATTTTAACATCAAAACAAAGCATTTAAAGGCACTAAAAAGCAACTTAAGCAAATCCAAGCATATAAGCTGATATAAAAGACCAATAAGCTGAGATTCAAACCATGACTTCTAAAAACTTTGAAAAAGAGTTTTAATCCTTAAAATCTTTTGAAACTGTTATTAAGACTTATTTTAAGCTAAACAAAATTGGGTTAAAAGCCACGAGTCATCAAACAATACTAACTCAAGTTAGTACTCCTTGTTCCAAACACCCCTTTAAATTTGTAAAACTTATTTTTACACTAAATCAGACTTAGAAAACTTATAAAAACTAAAAACAGATTAAGACTAAGGTTAAATAAGCACAATAAAGCAATTAGAGCACAGAAATAAACACTTAAAATAAGCAAATTAGATTAAGCAGTTCAAAAGCTATAAAACACAGATTATGAGAAATACTTGAACAAATGAGTTTTAAACTACAAGCTTAGCATGTTAAGCAATACTAAGACATAATAAGCATAAATAAGCAAAGATAAGCAGAAAATAAGCAGTTTAAATAAGCAAACAGAGTTTTAAGCTAAAATGCAAAAAGTGAACTTACAAGTCCCTTTGCTCAAACAAGGGTATCAACATGCTCACAAGAGCTTATCAACAAGCTCTAGCTTGTTTTCACAAGCTAGTAAACCCATAAACCCATCCCTTACTGGCTTATCATCCATTTAGCCTTTTTTGAGTGATTTTTGGTAAAAAAGGCTTAAACCCTTTAAACTATGGAAAAGTTTATATGGTCTAAGTCAAACAGCTTATATAAAGAGTAAATAAGAGCTTTTGCTGGCTTATAAAGTACTTTGAAACACAATGAACATTAACATACAAACTCAGAATTTTATAACATAAAATACCTTGACTTTTCATTAAACTTTAAAAGAGTTACAAGACTTGAATAAAAACTACAATAAGAAAATTAAACTAAGATAAGTTGTGTAAAAAAAACTAGATAGCCTCAAGGGCTTACAAGAGTCCTATTTATAGAAGATAAAGAAGGTCTTGGGGTCTTTTCTTTGTGCTAGTTCTGTGAGGAGATAAGAAGCTGTGTTTCTTATATGAGAGAGTCGAAATCATCATCTAAGCCCTTCATTATGCTTGTTCACCAAGTAGTATGATCACAGCCCTTGAATTGGTCTTCAATTCATCAACGAATGAGAAGTTAGGGGATTGCCAAGGTGGATTTGTTAGTTTGTGAAGTGGGGCTGAAGGATAATGATGGGGTTTTGTTCGTTGGAGCAGGGGTTGAGGTGAGAGTGACAGATGAACAGTGTTTTTAGCGGGTAAATGGGTATGGGGTACTGTTTGTTTAGAGTTAACGGGTGTTATGGACATGGGGACTAACGGTGAAATAAGTCAGGGACTAACTATGTTAGTCCCCAAGGACTAACGGTGTAATGGCTTAAGGTGTATGGGGATTAGGGGTTAACTAGATTTAGGCTTATAATTTTGGTCGGGTTAGGATTAATTAGATTTAGGCTTTTATCATAGGCTTTTAATTATATAAAAGGATTAATGGGCTGACTTGGCCTATTAACTTGGGTACGGGTTGACCCATTTACGATGCACACGTCTTTGGCTTCGATTTTGACTTTGACTTTTCACGTTCTTTCCATTCCCGTGCTTGGTTTTGTCGGTTTTGGTTTCGTTTTTGTCCTTTAGTGTATATTCGTTACCTGCACAACACAAATAGCAAAACACACATATATTTGGCATTTTATGTCCGTTTTTGGTCATTTAGGCTCGTTTTTATAGGTAAAAGGTATGTGTAATGAAGTACATACCCGACGCAACAAACGCAAGACAAAGCGCATTAGATATTGCTTGGACTTTTCTTTCGAAAAAAGCGTAGGCATGTGTTTTAATAATCTCGTTATAAATATAATATACTATAAATATAATAATCTACCAAGATAAAAAAACACCTTGTCACCCCTAGATAGAAGGTGACGGGCGACGACAGCTTACAGATCATGTACTTCAACCTCTAGAGACTAAAAAGTTGGTTTCCCAGACCTTGAATTCTTGATAATTTCCACTTGCCTTGAAACTTTTTAAAGCGTCGGCATGGAGATATCCTGTAAAGCATGATTATATAAAAATCATGTGAGACAGATGAACTATTTTTCGGTAA
>BQNB010029674.1:35322-55551 GCA_026074375.1 Tanacetum coccineum
AGATTCGCATCAAATTTCTGGAGGTCACTTCAGAATGCTTTGGGTACAAATTTGGATATGAGTACTGCGTACCATCCACAAACAGACGGGCAAAGCGAGAGGACCATTCAAACTCTCAAGGATATGTTGCGTGCTTGTGCAATCGACTTTGGAAAGGGTTGGGTTAACCATTTGCCATTAGTCGAGTTTTCATAAAACAATAGCTATCACGCTAGCATCAAAGCCGCACCATTCGAAGCAAGCAGAGAATGCAAGCTGCTCGTGATCGACAGAAGAGTTACGCCGATCTGAAGCGTAAACCAATGGAATTCCAAGTCGGGGATAAAGTTATGCTTAAAGTTTCGCCTTGGAAAGGGGTCGTACGTTTTGGCAAACGGGGGAAGTTGAACCCTAGGTATGTTGGACCTTTTAAGGTGATAGAAAGGGTTGGAGAAGTTGCTTACAAGCTTGAACTTCCAGAAGAATTGAGCAGAGTCCATAATACATTTCATGTATCTAATCTGAAAAAGTGTCATGCCGACGAACCATTAGCCGTTCCGTTGGATGGACTTCATCTGGATGACAAGCTTCATTTTGTTGAGGAACCGGTAGAAATAGTGGGCCGTGAAGTTAAACGGTTGAAGCGAAGTCGGATCCCATTAGTCAAAGTTCGATGGAACTCCAAGAGAGGTCCTGAGTTCACGTGGGAGCGTGAAGACCAATTCAAGAAGAAATATCCACACCTCTTCACCAAGACCACACCGTCGTCAAGTGCTGCATCGTGAGCCTTGAGGACAAGGCTCGTTTAACGGGGGAAGTCTATAACACCCTGTGTTTTCAAGTCATTGACGACATCAATAAATTCACAATATACCTTTTTATTTTGTACGTGTTAGCTTGAAATTGTAAACGTTAAGTTAAATCGCGTACGCCAAAAATTAGCGTTCAATGTAAACGGGCATCAAACAAATAAATGTTTACATCAAGCAAGGGTTATATAATTATTTTAAGGATAATTATTAACTTTGTTCATTTTTATTTTTATCGGATACGTAAAGTGTATACGTTTCGCGATAAATTGCGTTTAGGCACTCCCGGAACCACAAAAACTTTTCTACGCTTCAACAAATACCCACATTTATACCCAATACATAAAAATTACTCAAATATATCATGTATATCATGTATATGCCGAATTTATGGCAAGTTATACAAAGAAAAATAAGAAAAACTTCCATTTGGTCAAATACTACACCATACTTCATTAACCTACACCATACTTCTTTATTTCCTAGCCATACCTTGCTTACTTTGACTAAAGACCATCCCTATGACCATGCTATGTTCCTTGACTAACTATTTCACCTTTTTGGTCATCTATATCTTATATACATACATTGCATAAGAGATATAACACTTACATACAATAACACTTAGTAAATTTTCACAATCTTTCTCTCCCCATCTCTATATTGCTACGGCAATTATCAAGCACTCTACCAAATCCATAGCAATTTTTATACAACCCATACACTCCTATACACATCTATTCTAAGGTATTCTAAGGTGTTTCCATCCATTGAATCACCATTTACAAGTATTAATCAAGAAAAGGAAGCTAGGGTTTTTGTTAAGAAAACAAGGGTTATTATTTGTGCAAGCTTTGGTTTTGTGGCTAAACAAGGGTTTAGCACTAGCTCATCATCATCATCATACCTCATAAGGTTTACTTGAACTCTTTAAGTTATCATAATTTTCATTTTTATGCATATGATTATTCTATTTAGCTTAAATCACCAATTAGGATTATTAACATGTAAAAAGAAGTTTTTATTTGTTGTCATCATAATGTACACTTTTATATACCTTATGATGTTAAGGACATCATGTTAAAATGGTTATACAAATGATTTACACTCTTGGTTAACATGAAAATGATTATGGGTTAATTAGGGTTTTTATAGTTTCATAATATGTTTTAAGTTAAAGAAATACATAAGACAAGTTAAGATTAATTATGGACTCATATTAATGTTACTTGAACACTAAAATGAAGTTATCTTGGAAGAAATACACTTGTACACACTTGGTTAGGTATAAATATGATTATGGATAAAACTAGTAAATTAGAGATTTCATAAGTAAAGTTATGATATTAAGTATTATCATGGATTTGTTAACCTTGGTAACTTGGACATATGAGGACTACTATGGACAATGGACATTTAATATATGTATTAATTATAATATATATGATATATGAGATTTGTGGTAAAATACAAAAATGGTAAAGTATAAAGAAAAGGGTAAAAATGGACTTAACAAACTCAATCAATCTTGCTGTCCAAAATTCGAAATTTAACATACCCATTTTATATTTTTATAAGATAATACATTTCACGACGATTCCGAAAAGGTAAGAAACTTGTTAAACGGATTAATAACGAAAAAGTTACGTTAAAAACGAGTTATACGTTAATAAACGAAGTCGTAAGTAAATTTTTATAAAAACATTTTTATAAAAATTATAAACAGCAAGTATTAATATTTTTAATAATATTTTTAGGATTCTAAAATGATAAGAATCGTAATTTTTCACTTAGACCGAACGAGTCTAAGAATTTCGCGAGTGCTTACGACAATTAATACCTTTTAATAAAACTATTTTTAAAAAGTTACTATCATTACAGGAAGTTATATTCTTTGTTAATCCTCATAATATTATAGAAACTTTCAAATACAAGACGTCCTCAAAAGAAATCGTTAAAACGAGCTTAACGATTAAAATACGACAATTACGGGTTTTACGACAACATTTACAAATTATATTAAAACACATGTCTGTTATGTAACAGTAAAAAGTTACTGTTTCATCAGGGGACAAAAATTTATGAAATTGTCCAAATATCGACCTAACCGTCTTGATACGAAAAGATGGACATAAGTAAACGCGAGAATCAGAGTTTTTAAAACGCAAAAGTTATGCCTAGTTTTTATCTAAAACGTAATTTAAACGTTTTAACTTATTAAACAAATTTTACCAAAGACCATTAGTGGTGATTGTGCTATATGAAACATTATGTGGTTATCAAAGTACTATATTACTAGGGAGTTTCATAATGAGGCCTCTTCGGATGGCGTTTCGACGAGTTGTTGGATTTACGATTTAAAGTGTCATAACTCCTCGAACGTCATGTCATGACTATCTTAAATTATGAATAGCCAGAATGATAGTACGATGTAAAACTTTGAGATTTAAATTCAAGTACTCGGTACGTTGTACGACCTATGACAATTTAGCGTTGGCATGTCGATCTTTACGTGACACTTTATCTGCGATATTTGGATTATCAGAACTCAAGGTGAGTTCATAGCCCCACATTTTTACGATTTTAATGATTTATAATTTGGGGTGAAAACATGCTTTATTTTATTAAAAATTTGGACGCAAGTATGGATCTAATGTTACTAAGTAGCGATAACCAGTTGAGCTCCCTTTTATCATGAACTGCAATTGCATAGATGTAGTTGGGAATTACATTATGTGAGCGCGAATGTTATTTAATAGATCTATTATCGGGAAATCGACCTCCCGTTGGGTGATTAGCTTTCACGGGATAACGATTTAACGCTTAGGCATGTCGAATTTTGGTGTTTTCGGGTTGAAACATCTAATCGGGCTGAATTGCAATATATAGTTTTAATTGCAAGAAAGATCGTCGAGCTTCAGTGTCATGAGCTTAGTGTAAATGTAATCTAGTTTTTTGAGATCTGCATGTATTGCATTATCACTAAAAAGTCTTGCGGTCTGCATTATTATTGATTTATCAAACCTATGAATTCACCAACATTTTTGTTGACGTTTTTAAGCAATGTTTTCAGGAGATCAATAGGCATGGGATGCCAGGGATGCATTGGGTTACATTTTGGATTGCACGCTTAAAGATTTAGGTGCATCATGTTTTGGGGAAATGCAATGTCAACTTTTGTAATATTCAACAATGAACAAGTAAAGCTATATGCTTTTGTATTAAGTCTTTCAATTAAATCCAATGTATCATTTTAAACGACTTTTTGTGTCGTTCTTATATATCTTGTGCTGTTGATCTTGAAGTAACACGCCTCGGACCCTTATTCCGCTGCGACCCAATTTGGGGGTGTTACAAAAACAAAAAAGAAAAAGAAATAGATTGATGTAGATTTTATATGTTTTAGTTTGTTGTCCATCCGTAGAGTATTCGAGTCTTAGATTAGCAACGCCTCAACATTTATTCTTGTAGTTAATTAACTTATCACCGCCCGTGTATTTACCATCTGTTGTTGCTACTGCTTAACCTACACCCTACACATCACAACCCTTTAAAGACCTCTTTGATATTGATTCCTAGTACTTGCGCTTAGCGGTGGAGGTTTGGTCCTTGTTGGGAATTATACATTCCTGACTTAGTACCGTTAGTGATAATATTCTTATATAAATTCTTTTCAGGAAACCTATTTTAATACTTTATCTGGGTCTAGTCTGATTCTTTATTGTTTCACTATTTAATTAAAAATGTGTTTTTGTTATCTTCTTATTGTACAACTCGAAAACATCATTATGGATATTCATAGATAAAATAAATTAAATTTAATGTGTGTAAGGGAAAAATGCCGACTAAGATTGAGCTAACACTAGAACAATCATAACAAGGTGTTAGTAATGACGTCTTGGTAATCATTGAAGGGGTTGAAGAATGAAAAAGAAATGTATGGATAAAGGGTGAAAAGAAAGAAGCCCTCCACAACTTAGGCAGAAACCGAGTCAATACATAATCTATCAAAATTACAAAGATGATTGTTGATATTGAAGATGACATCATGGACCCAGTGATGTAATGCACAACCCTTCCTAGCCATTCGGGTTTCTCTCAACAGAAACTTGTCTCATTTGTCATGGAGATACACAAGTTATCTATTGACATCTCACTCCGAGATTGTTAATATTGAATAGGTGGCAGTCTGCTCCAGCCTCCGATTACTAAAACTAAAAGTGCACAAATCGAGTCTAGAGCCAAGAAGAAATCAAATTATAAATCTCATTGGGACACAATGTCAAAATACACTTGTTGAACACCATAAAGTTCACAAGGTGTAGCAAAGAGTCCTACGCATTATCCTTGAGATCTTGCCAGAACATCTGAGTGATACTTAAGTATTCACAGTGAAGATGGAAATCCTGCTTGAGCCAACATCAAACAAGCTCATGGTAGGTGACTTGCAAGATTCTATATGAATCAAGCTTGTGATAACTGGATATCAATTTTGGTCCAGTAAATGAATTGACGACTTAATCAGAAAGATAGTAACTATCTTATTCACTCTTACCGTGTTGTCTGCTTTGAGACGTTCCGGTAATGAGAACTAGCAAGCATGGTGAATCTAATACATCTGTGTTAGAAGATCCTACGCTTTGAGCTAGAAACCCTGTCAAGGAGATTCTTTGAATCTACCTGATCACAGGTATAGTATTTATACTATAAAATGGGAAACCGGAGGTTAATGCAACCGAACTAAAGATGAATGACAAAGCCAAATTTTTTTTATTGATACTGTTTATTTCAGGATAAGACGATGGTGTTCTGCCTAATTCCAAAAAAGTCGCTTCCAAGAGGCTCCCAAACCTCTTACCTTAAAGCGGTTAAGCGTCTCTTCTGATACATTAAAGGCACTACGCACTTAGGATTATGGTATCCTAAGGGGACCGGCATAGAAACAGTAGTATATGCCAACTCTGATTATGTGGGAGATTATGTGGACCAAAAGAGCACCAGCGGTATTTGTACGTTCGTAAGATGCTGTTTGACATCTTGGTTCTCGAAGAAACAAACCGCTCTTGCTATATCCACTACCGAAGCCAACTACGTAAGCGCCAGAAAGGCATGTCAACAAGCACTATGGATGAAACAAGCTCTTATCGACTACGACGTATGACTCGACGACATTCCAATTATTTGCGACAACAAAGGTGCGATTAACCTTAGCAAAAACCTGGTGCAACACTCTCAAACCAAACATATCGAAATTCGTCACCACTTTCTTCATGATAATGTCCATGTTAGCCTTAATTATATTAAGTCAAACAATAATGTTATCGGTCTTAGAAAGTCAAACTAGGTCTTGTATTGTAATAGGCTAGTCGGGTTCAACGGGCTTAGATTGAATCTAATATTGTACGTGTTTCGGGCTCAAACCCCAAGTTAAACCAAGCCTGGCCCGTTTAGAAAGCCCAAGTGCCAAGATAGCAAGGCATAGGTATAAATAGAACCCTCTCCATACAAGGAGAGGGTGTTGGTTACATTTCTATCTCTTGTAATCACCACCTCTTTTCTCTAATCTAATATTCCTCTTTTGTTTCTCTCTCTACTTTCTCTCTCTAAGTTTTCTTCTTATTTTCTAGCTTATTGGTAAAGTTTAGTGTTGTGTAATGGATTAAATAAGTGGGATATCATGTGGTACTAGAGCTAAAGGGGTGTTTAGTGTTTGTTTTGTGTGAAATTCGTGGGTTTTTTGTTGGTTTTTTTTTTGTTCGAAAAAAGCAAGAAAACAAATCAACATTTGATCTTTGTTTGTGGTTTAAGGAGTTAAAGATTTGTACTTTTGGGGTAAGAACTATCCCTTGCATCATTACTAGGTGGTTTTAACATCATTTCGTAGCTTTCAAGAAAGTTTGGTGTAGTATATTGGATATCATAACACAAGCCTAGGATTAATGTTTGGCCGAATTATCTAGAGAAAGAAAGTGGGAGTTCTAGAGAGAGAAAATCACTTAGTGTGTGTTTGTGATAAAATGAACATCCAACCCCTTCCCATGGCTGAAAAGGGGTATTTATACAAGAGTTTGGTGCCCCTAAATGGGCCATAGAGTAGGCTAACAAGTGGGTAAAGACCCGGCCCAACACCATAAGTCGTACGATAACTAAACGATTAAAACTAAGACTACGAGCTAACCTATGCTAGATATAACACGGGGTGACCAAGTATTTTACATGGATTTTTATAATCCTAACAATCTCCCCCTAAGGGAGGTCACCCCATAAAATACAAATTGAATCCTAGCATTATATTTGAATTAATCTTTGATTCTGGCTTGTAGTCTTTTGATTCTTCAACATTTGTCGTTGTACATCAAGTAGTGATCTTTGTTCCTTTTACTTAAGTGATCTTTGAGCTTTCTTTGAGATCACCATCCACTTTAAATCTCTTAATTATCCTTGTTGTGGAATATTGCCTTCATGTGATGTTGTGATCACTCACGTTAGGAACATAATAAAATTGTTGTTATGCATTGTTAATACAATATAAAAACATTTTTAAACACATATATAATGATCTCATGAACAAAACTCAAGATACATAATTCATATGTAATTTTTGACATGTTTGGATGAGCAAAATCAAATTAAGGAGCGTTTGGGTTAACTCTTAGGATTTTATTTCTAGGTCGAGTTAATCGTTACTCCACATTTGTCAAATTTAGGCACACACTAGAAACAATGTCCATACAATACTACAAGTAAATAATAATAAAATGTGACTTCAATACTTTCTTTCTTGGTAATCGTGCCTCGCAAATCATATGAAGACCATAAAAATACAAGACACTACATTCCAATAATTTCACATGAATACCGTTCACCTATAAAAGAAAGACTAAGAAACCTTGAAAGTCGCTACATTCATGAGGGTCGGGTGGTTTTTAAGGACTTTGCGGATCTACGCTATGTTCGGTCCTTGTTTAGTTTTCTTAAGTTTGAGTGTCTTCTTGAAATCAATGACCAAACTTTTCTTCGCTTCATACTTGAATTTTATAGTCAATATCAAATAAACTATTCCGACGAAGGTTAAATCTTAATCGAATTTGTAATTCAAAATCAATTCATTTCTTACACTCTTGAAGAATTTGCTAAAATTCTTGACATACCCTGTGAGGGTGCTTGTGTCTTTATCGACAAGTGGTCACTTGACGAGTTGGCATATGGTGTTCCTAGGGATGGTCCATATTAAACCAACCCTCCTTCTCCTGATGACATCATTTCATATATTCGAAATGATCGAGAAGGTCTAAACACTCGCACCCGTCATAGGCAAAAAAATTGATGTTCAAGATTATCAAATTCTCACTCGTGAAATTGTGTCAACCTTGAAGCCTTTAGAAGAATTTATCCCATAAAATGTTTTCTATCTGAGGGTAATCGGGACCATGTTTCCACGTGTCTTTGTTACATGCTCTATTGTATTTGGAGAAACATGAAGAAGTGAGCAATTTGGAAAATTGATATATGACAATATTAATTATATTTACTACTTTATTATGCTTAGGTACTTAACCTTATGCTATTTAGTAGTAACTTAGTATGTAGTACGGGCAACATAACTTGCCTTGGATGGTCATTCCATTTTATCATCCTAAACCCTTGCTTGCATGCACCTTTATACACTATGGTTACTTATATGATATTATGCATGATTATCTCTTAGTGTGCTTCTTTAATAAAATTTAGGATAGTTAGTTTTGTGAATTTGATTATTAGGTACTAGATGATTCTTGGTGAAATAGGATTGACTGCAAAATGGTGACTTTAGGAAATTTTTCTGGACTTGTTTTACAAAAAAAATGGAAAACTGGAAAAATTCTACTCCTCTAGAAAACGGCCCGCATAAATACTGGGCAGCCCCTAAATATATCTGGGACCGCCATATAATTATGGGACCGCCATTAGAGCCACGGGAATTTTACTGTGAATACCTGATTTTCTATGCAGTTGACTATCCTTTCCACTAGACACAGCTATACTTTCTCCATTTTGCTAAACCACATTTGGATCTATTTTCTTAATCCACAAGCTTTGCCTCTTCAATCCTATGCTTCCTAATTAAATAAGCCATCCTTCCCACTCTTCTTATCATCTTTATCTTATTCAAACTCTTCTACCATGGATTCCACTTAAGCTTCTTCCTCTAACCCTTCCAAGAAAATCAAACTAACCATAATCCCACCTAGACAACTATTTGTTAACATTTCTAGTGATGAAGATGTCATCACCACACCTTCTCCCATAACAACATCCTCTTCTCCTTCTCCACCAAATGCACCATCAAAAACTCCATCCACCTCGTATGTGCTTAATTACACTTACCGTTTTCCATTTAAACCGGACTTAAACGACCAAAAACGTACCAAAAATACATTGTATTTGTATGTTTTCACTTATCTTGTGCAGGAAACGGATATCCAAGAAAAGGACAAAAAATCAAGCAAAAACGGACAAAACCGAGCACAGAATGGAAAAGCGTAGAAAAGCCAAAGTCAAATCAAAGCCAAAGTTAAAAAGTCAAAGTCAAACCCGAGAAGCCGAAGCCAAAACCAAAGAAATTCTTAATGGGCTACCCTTACCCATCTAATGGGCCGGGCAGCCCATTAAGGGTTAATAAGAAGACCAAATCAATGAAAAGGCCCAAATTCATTTGATATAATATCCGGCCCAAATACATCATAAAAGGCCCATATGAATTAACCATCGTTAAGTCCCTAACCCTATATCCCTTTAACAGTTAACTTTTGTTAAGTCCCAAGGACCGTCGGTGTAATAACACCTAACATCCTTGAGGGCCATTCCTTCCAAATCACTAAACCTAAACACACCACAAGGACTTATCTTGCAACACCTTATATCAAAATGGGGGACTTGTTTTGCCATACCCACAAACTTCTCCCCTGCCCTAATACAAACAAACAGGGTAACAATTTACCCGCAAAGTGTGTCAATCAATGTAGAACCATTGTATTTGAAACCACCAGTGAGATATACCATACATCGCAGTGACGTCATACTTGCATTCTTCTTCAATCCACATCTGATCCGGTACCATTTTCTCTAAGCCTACATCAGGATAGTAGGCAGCCTTCATTTTTGAGATTGACAAGGCAGGCCTGCCTATTTTACGGCCGTACCGTAGAATATCCAGAGGTCTTTTTGAAGAAGAAATCCATTGTTATATTTGTACATGAACCCGGATCAACCACCCAGCGGTAGGTTTGCCTGACGTTGTACGCTAGGATTGCATCGTCCACTTGATCGGTGAGAAGTTTGTGGCATTCTTCCATTTGGAACTAGAGATTGAGTACGTCGGGATGAAAGACTTTGACAATTTCGTATGCAGGGCCTTCTAGGTCTTGTTGAGTCAGTTCGAAAATGCCTTGCTTTTTGCAATACCAGTCTATGAATGTTGTCATATCACCAATCTGAGCAAGGAGTGAGTTCTCTGATGGAGGTGTATAGGTAGACTTCAGATCAGAGGCCCAGTTGTTCGTTGGGATGGTCAGATCAGATGATGGGATAGACCAGGCAGGTTCGGGTGTAGCGGGTCGGTCTTCAGTGATAGGCTTCCACCAACTTTGCCTCAAGTTTACAGTAGGAATATGATCACGTCCAACGTCTTCACCACTAGATGAGTATGCTTGTTTGTCAGCAGTCGTATCGTCACCCATATGAAGTTCTTCGGGAATTGGTGAGATCGACAGCTTAATTTTGGTGTCGGTCATCGTCCACGCCGTATATTCTGCTGAAGCAGCCGTCTTTGAGGAGCTGGGGGCAGCGGTGCTTGCAGACTGACCACCCTGAGTGTTAGATGGAGGTGGAGGAGGAGGTGGTAATTGAGATGACCCAGAAGCGCCAGAGGCTCCTGAAGTTCCAGAGGGACCTGCTGGTGGTGGTGGAGGAGGAGAAGGATGAGGTGGGGAGCCAGATGGTGTTTTAGGTGAGGCCTGTCTCTTTTTCTTCTTTTTCCTTGCTTCAGCCAAGTCAGACAGGAGCTGGTCTCTGTTATCTCGGGCCATAGACTTCTCCAGAGCCTCGTACAGCGTCATGTGATCTTCATGAGTTTGGTAGGATTTGGATTCCCACATTCGGTTGTGAAGAATTTCTTTCATATCAGCATTCTTGCATGATCTCTGAACCTCCCTAGTGGTGCGTGCATGGCCCAGTCAACAGCATCCGTGACTATTTCATCCACAGCTCTCCTCACTTGATTAGGAATATCTTGATTCTCCAACCTGTAAAGTCTGGACCCATGTTTGTCTAATCTTTCCTCCAAGGCTTGGTTCGCATCCACCAAATCTGCGATATGTTGTTCGAGTTCTCCTAGACGGTTGAGTAAGATGGAATCTGAGGAAACTTGTTGTGGCTGAGGTGGTAGAGGAATGGTTGTCATAATTGTTGTTGTTGTTGTTGCAGTTGCGGCTGTGGTGGTTGGTAAAGGCCGATGCACAGTGGGAGAATCGGGTACAGACACAAGATCAATCACCGGTGAAGTCATAGGAGGGATAACAGAGGTGTCTTGATGGATTGTGACGGACACCATTGATTCAGCTTCTGTATCTGCTGTTGCCTTCTCATTGTTGGCTTCTGGGGGTTTATCATTGAAGAATTGATCGCCAAAGCTGAAGTCTTTGGCTAGGTGTTGTAGAGAAGACAACGTCCCTGTAGAGCTGGCAGGCTCCTCGGGAATCACTGGATCGTCAACCGTCAGCTTAAGATTCTCCTGAATGTTAGGGTATGCTGTGGCGATGAACTCTTCATCCATTTGTCCTGGTTATGGTTGACTTGTAGCGTTAGTGGCCTCAGCATCTGTGTGTTCAAGGTTTGGTCTAGCATGAACACCAGGAGTTTGTTGAAGTTTTAGACAACTGTAATCATACCTGGTTTGGTCCGGCCTGGCCTTCATCTTGTATACCAGGGCCTGGCCTTCGTCTAGAGCACCACTTTTGACTACAGGAGGCACTTCCTTATCTGATTCCGTATCACTTTCAGTCAAGCCTAGTTCAGCATACAGGGACGATGATTCGTCATGACCCGAGGGTTCAGTTGGTGCTGAAGTACGTCTTTGAAAGATGTATTATTCAGTTGGGCTCTTTTTCTTTGGAGTTTGAAGATTAAGTAGAACCCGGGCAGCTTGCTCAGCACCGACTTTCTCCTTTCCTTTTCCCTCTACCTCTGGAAGTGGCTGATACTTTCCAATATCAATTTCCCGAAACACCACAGGTGGGAGAGGACCCCGATGTGCACCGTGAACATACTTCAGACTTTCTTCAATAGCCCTTTGCGTATCCACTTCTAAGTCACCAAACCCAGGTTCAGTCAATGGAATACCCTCATCAACAAACTCATTGACCAGCTGCTGAGATCTCTTAAGGGTTCGCTTCTTTGCCACCTTCCCAGCTTTAGCTCGTTTGGCTGGTGGTGTTGCTTCAGTGGTTTCCTTAGCCTACTTACGTTTCTTTTCCTTAGGCTTGGTTGGTGCTGGTTGAGGTTTCTTGGTTGCTGCTTTAGGCGCTACGGGTTTAGCTTGCTTGGTTATCTTTGGTTTGGTTGATTTTGCGGGTTTTGGTGCAGGAGAGTCAGGATCACTAACTTAATAAGATTAAACCACCATGTGACATCTAAATAATTTTCTGAAGAATCATGGACAGAAAGATTATGAGGATAAAAGAAGACTTCTCTTCTTAATCAAGAAATAATGCACTAAAGCGTACATTAGATCGAGGATGCACGGATATAAAGTAATCCATGCCCGAGAGAACTGAATCACCCGTTGTTAGGAACAGTCGTCTTTTTGGCGACGAGCTTTCCTCATTTTGAAAACCGGGTTGCAGACTGAAATAACTGCAAGCCATTTAGACATGTTTTGAAAAGTTTGAACTTCCGTTCGAGCTTCATTTAAAGGCCCGTGTCATTATTGAATGGTATTTCTAGGTTCGTAAATTTTATCGATAAACAGAAGACATGTCTTGGAAAAAAAAATTTGATGATGAATATGTACATATTTACATAGGATACTTGAAGCAAATCTGTTACTCATCCTTATCATCCTGAAGCTGTTTGAGTATCTCTGGCTTCATACTCTTCATGCCAAGCCGCGGGAGAATGAATTCAAATCGTTCTCTAGGCAGTGTCTTAGTGAATATATCTGCCAGTTGATACTCTGTCCTCACAAAATACAACTCAACCACTCCCTTCTCTACTTGTTCTCTGATGAAATAATGACAGATGTCGATGTGTTTAGACCTGTAGTGCTGGACATTGTTGTAGCATAGAGCTATGGCACTCTTGTTGTCATAATACAGAGGGATGTGATTGTATGCAAAGCCATAATCCGATAATTGAGACCGCATCCATAGGATTTGGGCACAGCAACCAGACATCGCGATGTATTCAGCCTCTGTAGATGAGATGGACGTGCTAGTTTGTTTCTTTGATGACCAACTAACTAACTTATCACCAAGGAACTGAGCACTACCAGATGTGCTTCTTCGAGTGTCTTGACAACCTGCATGATCTGCGTCTGCGTATGCTGTTAGTGCCATGGCGGTGTCTTTCGGATACCAAAGACCCATATTTATGGATCCTTGGAGATACCGAAAGACCCGTTTAACTGCTTCAGGTACTTTTAGTGGGTTAGATTTGATATATAGCACACATGCACACAACAAAAACAAGGTCAGGTCTACTGGCTGTGAGATACACAGGATCCAATCATACTGGCGATATTGGGTCTGGTCAATCAGGGATCAATGTGAGGTCTCATCAGTTTTGTGCGCTCACCATGGGAGTCGTCAACCGGGTCATTTTATGATGATCAAATTTTCTTGAAAAATCTCATTAGCGTTATTTAGATTGATTTTTGAAATTGTCTCTAGGATTATGAGAATTTGTAAGCCTAAGAAAAAGGATATTTGACCCATCATCGACATTTGAAATTTAGAGCTCATTTCATTAGAAAAACGGTCACAGTCTTTGGGGTCGGTCAAGGCAAATATGATATCATCAACATATATTTGAACATGAAGAGTGTGTTTGCCTGTTTTCCGAATGAACAAGGTTAGATCGACTACACCCTTGGAGAATCCTTAAGCCAGAAGAAACTTCGACAAAGTGTCATACCATGCCTGGGGTGCTTGCTTTAACCCGAAAAGAGCTTTCTTCAAACGGTAGACATAATGTGGATGATCTAGGTCAACGAAGCCTTATGGTTGGCTCACATAGACTTCTTCTTTAAGCTCGCCATTTAAGAATGCAGTTTTCATGTCCATTTAATAAACTGTCATGTTTTTGCTGGCAGCATTGGCAAGAAATATTCTGATAGCTTCAAGTCTGGTGACCGGGGCGAAGGATTCTTCAAAATCAAGACCTTCTTCTTGACGATATTCTTTCGCCACAAGACGTGCCTTGTTTTTCAACACGTCACCATACTCGTCATGTTTCACTTTATAAATCTACTTGAGAGCAATAATCATTGCACAGTCTGGAGGTGGCACTAATTCCCATACGTCTAGTCGATCAAATTCATGGATTTCATCTTGCATGGCTTGAAACCAGCAGTCTTCAGTAACAGCAGATTTGAAGTTTTTAGGTTCGACTTTGGAAAACAGGTAACATTTTTAAAATTATAGAAGCACCACAAAGCATCTGTAGCAAGCTTTTTCTGAGTGGATACCGGTCGAGAAGGGTTACTAATAATGTTATCAAGAGGATGAGAGTCGGTCCATTTGCAGAGATGTTCATGAGGTTGAGTGGATTGGTTAGGTGTAGTAATCGTGAGAGTCCCAGAAGATGATGCTTTAGAGTTCGGGTCTGGGGTGTACAAATTTAACCGAATGGTTGTGCCAGTTGCAGGCAAAAGATTTACTTCAAAAGAATGCTCAGTTGCAACACCGCGATGTACCGAAGATGATTGATGAGCCGAGGATGATGGTGAATGACTGCCTGATAGTGCATCGTGATAAAAGGATATAGATACTGATGGACCGGTTAGAATGACCGGGGGTGGAACTGCAGGGACATGAGGCATCTGATGATCACCCATAGGTCTCAAAAATCATTTAAACATTGGTTGAAACAGGAGCTCCAAATCTTTATTGGTGGGAGGTACATACGGAATAGCATGAGCAGAATTAGGTACGAGCCCTGAACTTATAGGTCCAGGCGTCAAAAGGTTAGAATTGGGTCCTGAACTGGAGTGTACAGGAGCCGTTTGCTCAATCAGCTCATCGAATGCAACGTGAATAGTTTCCATTATTTGTCGGGTCCGTTTGTTGTAGATTCTGTAACCCTTCATGTTTGGTGCGTAAGCAACAAAGAACCCAATGTCTGCTTTAGCTTTCAATTTGCCAAGATCTTCGCTGTCGTTTGATGGGTAGCAGAGAGCCCCAAATATACGTAGGAAAGAGAGATCCGGTTTCTTGTCATGCACTAGTTCATATGGAGTTTTGTTGTGAAGAGTATGTATAAGGGATCGGTTTTGGGTCGTAACAGCAGTAGCCACAGCTTCTGCCCAAATAAACAAGGGAGCCTTGGAGAATATCAGCATTGTCCGAGCAACTTCAACAAGGGTGCGATTACTTCGTTCAACAACGCCATTCTACTGAGGAGTTCTCAGAACGGTCCTCTCGTGGGTAATGTCAACGCTTTCATAGTAATCTGTCAAATTTTTATTAACGAATTCGGTGCCATTATAAGTCCGCACGAACCGGACAGTTTTGTTGAGACCGACTTGAAGTTGTTTTAACTGTTGATTACAAAAATAGGGAGTTCATATTGGATCTCAAAAACTTTCTCCCATGTAAACCCTCAGAGTAGTCTTCGACTATTACCACAAAATGTATTTTTCCCATTTATTACTTTGTACTCTTAGCGGGCCATCATAAATTCATGTGAAGGGTGTGTAATCTTCCGTATGGTGTTAAATTCATCTTGGGTTTGTTGGGTAGCTTTTCTGTTTTTTTCAAGTTGGACATGACCGAAACAGATGATCCTTTTCAAAAATCAATCGTGGTAAACCTTAACAAGATCTTACGTAGTAGATCATTGAGAGTGCAAAGTTTAAGTGATTCAGGCGATGTTGCTCATAACCAGGATTTGTTCTTGGAGGCTTGAGGACAATAAGCATATGGGAGAGGGACTATCATATTTCAACTGAAATGGTGTATAAGTTTGTACAATGACTTCCTACTTAATAAGTCGACACCATCCTTATGTCTAGGGTGACAGCATGTTGTGCTTTCTGAAGGCAACTTCAAGATCGAATCACCTAATTGACCGACAGAGAAATGGTGTGTCGAGTCCTTACAACATGTAGATACCCTTGGAAATTACACTGTCACAAATGACGTAATCCCCATATCCCATAATTGCACCAAAATGGTCGTTTTCGAATCGAACGGTCCCAATAAACTTTTACACGAAATTCCTGAGCCATGAGCGATCTCCAGTCATATGTTTTGAGCAGCCTGTGTCCAAATACTAGAGAACGATCTGTATAACTTGCATTTAAATAAAGGCGAAAATGGAGATTTGGATATATTGGATCCCCAATTGCAATTGGGGTCTGGTTGGTTAGTGCACGTAAGATTATACTCTACCGAGGGCAATTGTTTCTTGTGGATCAGCTGCAAACAGTCACTTTAGAGCTATAGAACCTAACTAAAGGGCACTGTCTTCCTAACGGGAGAAGTCTACCAGTGGGCTTCCATTGTTTTGTAGGCAAGACCTTAGGTGGAGTATTCCTAGGCTTTGATCTCCTACAGGTATTCCTAGGTAAAGGCCAATGATCTCCTAAAGGTAAGAGTCTGCCAGTAGGTCGCCACTGATGACCGATGGTGGTAAACAATTTCCCTGTGGCCTTCCAAACTTGCTTAACTTGCTTAACCCGCCACACTTTAGTGGTAGAGGATTGCTTCACACATATCTTAGAACGCACAACACAGTGATCATGATTAACAGAAATTAAGCATTTGTTACAAGTTTTTTTTTTCTGCAAGAAGTATTAAGATTCAAATTATAATTGTACGCTTATAGCTTATACTAGAATCAATACGATTCTTATGTTTCTCATTTCGATCTTATTCAACCTGAAAGGGATTTATTGTTTCAAGGCCACTTTTAGTGGCAGGGGTCCTATCTGTCTTTGTATTGCTCCTAGGATTTGACCTGCTAGCTGCTGAGGCACATTTTTACTCTGTAGAGGGTATTCAGAACGTTAGTCGAATTTATTTTCTGGTGCTCAACTTGTGGTGGTGTGTTATGAGTTGAGGTTTCACGTGGTTCGACAAAAGTAACTCCCTTTTTCCTAAGTGAATTGGTAGAGGCATTTTGTTTATTGCGAGGGCCAAAGTCTTTAGGACACGTGCCTATTACATATTCTAACAGCTCCTGAGAGTGTTTAGTGTAATGGAAAGCAGATGCAAGAGAGGTATCCAATGGTATTTCTACCTTAGCATCCTCTACTATTTCACGAAGGGTTTCTACATTTTCTTTAAGGCGTTCAATATAGTGTAGATGCACTTCCCGATTCTTCTTGAGTCGAGGGGGAATTATTTCAACATCTATAGGATATCTACCCAGAGCCAGCACCTTAGGTTTATAATCAGGTATAATGACACATTTGGAATTCTCTTTAAGTTGATCCTCAAGGTGTTCAATTTCAGATAACAAAGAGTTGTTCTGGTCAGTGGTTTTGGCACGCGTTATTTTAATTGAATCATACAACTACTTATAATGTGCTTAACTTTTGCATTTTCTACCCTAAAGCATTTCTTTAAGATTGTGAGGGCTATTGGAGCTTTGCAGTTAATGGTTTGTTCTGAGAAACTAAAGCCTTAAGGTCAAAAATGGGATCTGTATCACTATTCTTCTTTGTTAAGCGAGAGATTTTCTCCTTTAATTCATGAATCGTATTGCCGCGCTTTGTAATTGTTCATTTTAGTTTCCCAATACAATTGGTGAATCAAATGAAGGAGCACCGAAGGATGTCATCAGTGGTTTTTGTTTCCCTAATAGTTCTTTGAGATTTTGATACTTTAATTGTAGTTGGAAGTGTTTAACTTCTTGTTTGGAGAAATATGTTTTTTCATTGAGTCGTGATCATCATTTTGATCTTGTTTCTCAGGATTAAAAATTTGAGGATTCAAGGTCGGCTTACGTTCTCTGAGCACTAGTGAAAGCATAATGCATGTCAGAAAATTAGGACACGTTTTGTACAGAATCCGTATGCCAGTATAAAAAACACTATCTTTGACAAAACATTCAACAACTAAGTTCTCATTGGTGATGAGAAGGTTTTTCCGTTTAATCTCACCACTCTGTAAGTTTGTCTCATTCTGGTCCACTTCGGCTTCTAAATTTTCAAAAATGGCTTTCATTGCCCTAAGTTCAGTGACTAGAGATTTTTGAATTCCTTCAAAAATGTTATTTTGAGTAGATTGGAAAAATGGAATTACTTCGGTTATAGTAACACCTTTTTGTTTGTCAAAAACCCCCTTTCCCTTTGTTATGCCGTTGGTGTGATTCGCTTTTTTTACAAGTTTTCTCCAAATCCCAAACTAGTTGAGTATTACATAAAAGAACATATTTAATGACTTGTTGTTGGTAAGCGTTCTAAAGGCACCAGATGGCGGTGTGTTGGGAGGATACACAGTAGAGGGGTTAGGAAGCATGGGTGTTGCATTGGCTTTAGCTCTCGGCCTTAGGTTTTGCTAGGATCTAAGGGACATGTGAATATTGTCAGTGTCAGTTGAGTCTGAGGGGTGAATGTTGTCATGAAAATTTCTTTTGAGTAGTTAGGAGGCGTAATGTTAACCCTCTTTTCCATACAGACAGAGTCATTCATTTTCACATGTAGCTTATTCCTAGTAGCTTCAGCTAACTCTAGTTCTTCCTCAGACAATGGAACCATTAAGGCAAATGGATGAGGTTAAGAAGTTCATCACCATCTATATCGTGCGGTTTGGGCCTTTTTGGCCTGTCTGAGGTAAAAAGGGTTCTAGGCACCTAGTGCAGTTTTGGTCTTTTGGTCATACACCTGAGTAGGATTTAACATCATATGGTCCAGTTTGAATGGATTGATCTTGCTGAGTGAAGCTTATTTTATAATTTAATCGTAAGGCGTTTCAGATTGGAAAAATCAGTCAGGGATTTTGACTCTTTCTGTTTAAACTCTTGTTTCAAAGTCGTTACAGTTTCTTCAATTATCTTATTGTTTTCCATAGTTGATTTAAGTTGTAACTTGAAAGAATGAAGTTCTTTTTTTAAAATTTTCCTCCGTTTTATTATGATTTTGAATAAGCATACGCATTTGATCATCCATTCGCTGTTCACGTTCAGTCAGTTCAAACTTAGCACGTTGCTCATAAACGACAACCTGTTCCTTGTAGATCTTAAGTTCAATGGCTATTGGGTCATGAGGAACGATTGCATCATTAACAGGTGATACGCATATACTACTTAGAGCGGAAGATGCATAACTTGGTACAACCAAAATATCATTGACCGACACATATTGTTCATATGGAATAACATTACTGTTACCCATATGGACACAGGTTGAGTCAATAACATTTGACGGTTGTACGTTATTATGAATTTTGTTCGACTGATAGAAACAACTTATGATCAATGGACATTTTCAAATATGTACCTCAGGATAAGAATTGATGCATTAGAGGACCAGCTTGTGGATTTGCTAACCGATGAGGACAAATTGGCCAGGAATATTGATTGGAGCAGTCGGTTCATCATCAACATTTCAATCAAAAGCGTACATTCATCTGCTGGATGACTGGTATCCTCATTCTGTGCTTAAGTCTCTTGGACTGGTTGATTATTCAACATCTGCATCAAGGTGTTGCCTGTTCACCAGCCAGAAAGAGTAGTTCCTCTTCATCCCAAAAACTGCACCATTCTCTTGGGCTTGCATCAGCAACATATTGTCCTTGAAATAATCAGAATTCTGTGGACGCTTTGGCTGAGTACAGTTCCTTGCTATATGTCCAACTCCATTACAATTATAGCACTTGGACCGTTTCATTGGACCTGCAATTGGCTTCCCAGCTCTATTCTGTGCACCCTCATTTCCTGTTGTACTATTTCCCCAAGCAAAATACCTCTGATTCTGATTCTGTCGCCCTTGAACATTCTGAACTACAGCCCGACCATCTTGAATAGTTGCTTGATTCTGGGTGTTAGATGAGGTTCAAAGTTGATTGTTAGTCTGAAGAAGCATTGCTCTGAAGGATTAGGCCAGGAGGGCCATTTGTTTGGTTAGGTTGTCAAGTATTTCATCAAATTGAGTGTATCCGAAGTCAATTTGTGATGTTTTAGGGAATTGTGGATATTGTGGTGATTGAGGGTTTGTTGATGAAGAGGGATATTGATGAGA